>KZ061941.1:119223-131127 GCA_002091835.1 Anopheles maculatus | reverse complement strand
ATTAAAGTCGTAGCAAATCCTCTCTAACCACGCAAAACGGGTCTAGGGTTTATCAAAAAAAAAAATATTACTTTTCGACTTTTGCCTGTAAGCAGCAGAGCTTGTTAGTGGTACTGATGACACGACAAGTGTGGAACGTGAAAGGACTTCAAGGTGGGAAAATTGGAAACGGAGCGTGCAAAGCCAGTTAGGTGGTAGTTAACAACAATACACCCGCCAGTCGCTTGTGTTGGAGAACCAACCACACACACACACACAGCCTCTTGAATGGGTCGGAATCGGAAATAGATTTGACGGAAACAGCGCGCGTTGACAGATGTGGGTCGAATGTCGCGATACACGCGAAGAAAACAAAAACGGGAAGAACATTAGTTGGGCAACCGTCGGTCAAGCGGTTACACCGAGGATTGTTACCTTTGCGTTTTGTTTGGTGCCGGTAGTTTCGTCACCTGACGATGAGAATGGGGGTGGTTCTGTATTAGTGGCTTACCTGTGAAAGAGAACATTACAAAAAAAAAGATGAACATGAGTTTGTGTCACTTGGCTGTTTGGTTGAAGATATACATGATACAAATGAACATGATAGGGGAATTGAATCGTACATCATGGGCGTGTGTGTGTGTAATGTGTAATCAAGCATTAGTCTGTTTAACAACATGCAATAATTACACGAACCAAAGGCGCATAAAACGCAAGCGATTATTAAAAACAACTGCGGGTTGGATAGTAACGATATTTGGTTTGGTGTTTTCACATTTGATTTAGAGCTAGACTGTCACAAGATACTAATGATATTCAGAATATGAAGACTACATCCAAAAACTGATGCATAATGAAACTAATATATGACTTTTTTTAATGATCAGAAATTTGTAACACAGGTGTATTACGGCGTTGAATACTATGCCAGAAACATTTGCTTCCCAAAACCTCAAGATATGTACATTTGTAGAATAGTTGGAAACTATTAGAGAGGATTCTGACACAAACCATTGATCTTCACCATGCGAAAAATCTTGGATAAAATGACAAAACAGCAGTCACGAAACATGGTAAAACTCTTTAAATTTATTTTAAATCCACAAATGGCATTATCGGCTGGGTAAGCATACACGACACAATAATCTCGTACGAAATCTAGACCAAGCTTATTCGGTTTGTTTGTAAGACATTTACCAACATAATCTGGTGCTTTAAAGGACCATCCGAAACCAGGAGATGGAAAATTTGGTTAGGTGATCTGCTATAAGTTAGTCCAGATACTTGCATACGCTGATGCCCTAAACATGGTTGGTATGAGGCTTTCCTATACAGTAGAAGCTTCCCCCAGAGCCGAGCAAACATGGACTCTGTCTAAAGCTGATATAATTCTCATAGCTACATTCCAGAGCAATAGGATGTTTGGCAGCGGACGACCCAGCTAGTAAAATCTTATCTTAGTGAGTCTCCAACGTAAGATAGAGTTTTGTGTGGCTTCGTAAGCAAAAAAGCCCAGATATTGCAGTGGCTCATGAAGGCGTTCGACCATGAGCGATATCTAGAACTTCTGTAGCTGACCAAGCACCGAATAGCTGTGTGAGTAATATTTTAGGAGCTTTTATTTAGAATCTATTATATAGTTATGTTGGAAGGTGCAAAAATTCATAACATAAATTCTTTTGCTATTAATAATGAAGTAACATAAATCTTTTAAACTTCAAAATTTCTACTAAAATACTATAACAAATCATTTCCAAATCTTTTTTCTTCAAATTTCAAATATTAAGATTACTCCTTGTTTTTATTTTCTTTCCATTTATACAATAACAACTCGGTTGTGTACAGTACAACAAATTGGAACAGCGCCTTTTGTTTACGGTACAGCTTTAATCGCCCATACTATTGGTTGCGCAACTGAAAATTGCATTTTTGTTTTTGGAAAAGAAAACCCCCACTTCCCTCCATCACTCATTGCTCTCTCTCTCTCTCTTGGTCTGGCAGTATAGCAAGCGAATCGCAGTAGGATCAGTTTACTGTAGCATAAAGGTCGGTGATTTCGTTTTCCAAACATTAACCCCCACAACTGCAAGCCAATGAGCGCACACGGCAGCTAATAATGGTTAAGAAAAACGGGGTAATGGTTTGGCTGGTAGAGCACAAATGGCACCGAGCTCAACCGTAAGGTGTTGTACCGTGCACAACAAAGCAAATGAGCAGTGAGGCCGAAAAAAAAGAACACAGCTTCCCATGACCTGTTTATAAGAAATCCGACATCGATGCGTTTTGCTCGACATTCATCCCTACTCACCCCGTACATATAGTCGGTGAGCTTTCGGTTAAATAAAGGGAGAAAGGTACGTCGGCATAAGTTGGAACAACACTTCCAACATGTAACCATCTCACTCATCTGGCAGGTTCACCGTTCTACGTACACCTACAGCCGGCCGGGGAGATCTGTGCGGCACATTTCCAAAACAATAAATCAACCAAATTTTAACTCCTCGAATACGACTGCCACATCGGTAAGGTTTTTCGCGGATGGATGGATAACGGCAGGCACACACATGGGCCACATGGCCGCATTTTCCAAACGCATACCAACGAAAGAGTGCATTGGTGAGCAGGACCGCGATTGGACTTCGCTGTTGCTCATTCTCTCTTTAGTGCTTCTCCTGCCCGGTGATCGTGAGGGCGCGCGCGTCTTCACATTATGCACCCGGCACGATCGCAATAATCTGTCCGGAGGCGTCGTTTTTTTCCCAGGGCGTCGCGCCCCGTGCAAAATTGATGAACATTCTGCCATCTGTGTGTGCGACACAAAAACCTGACCAGAAATTGTGCGAGCAAACCCAAAAAAAATAGGAAGGGAAATCGAATCGAATCGTTAGTGGTGACGTGCACACGACTGAAAACAGATTTGACCACGCATCCGCAAAAAAGTATCTCAGGCTCAACCGTCCGAACACTTCTCACAAATAAATGGTTGAAGAAGTCGTGGACGCGAACGGTGGAAGGAATTTTCAAAAATTTAATATTACATTTTCCACCGTCCACCGGTTGCAAAAGGCCAACCGAAACCAATTCTCGATCATATGCCAGCAACCATGAGAGGTTATTAGTGGGGAAAAAAGGAACGTGACGTTCCATAACCTCTTGACTCTTACCAGCCGCCGCCGCCGCCGCCGAGGAAAAAAACGGGACGGATGAAACACTAATATTTTCCAACGGATATAAACACCCATCGCTTTTTCGTCCATCCCATTTGCCATCGATGGACGCTCATTAGCCACGAAAATTCATACCGATTAGCATTGGCAGCAGCTAAATTGATGGAAATTCCTCTGGATTACGTATTTGGCCGGATTTTCCACCGGCTGGAGTGTGGAGCTGATTTATGACCACCGGTTTATCCCGCACCGATTGATGTTCGATGCGCGCACACAAACGAATTCGCTCGTAAAACTCCTTGTTTTGTTTTCAAGCGCAACAAAGATAGTCAAAATCATCGATCGGAAAAATATTTTCCCAACACGACGAGAGAGGGTTCGTGAGAGTGCCCTTTACTTCCAGTTTGCGACCCAGCCAGCTAGCCAGCCAGTGGTGACCCCGTCATGTGGTTAAAATTAGAATTATAGTACCAGCGAGGGAAAATGGTCACAGTGTATTAGTCGCATCATATGGTGGGCGCTATTTTTATTCGCCTGCCAAACCAGCCAAGTGTGGACTTGATCGAACCTGCTCGCCACGAAATGTGACAGAGCATCGGTGCACTTGCGTGGCGTGAAGCTATTTTCCATGCTCTGCTACTTCCGGTGACATTTCATTTCGAGAACGTTTTTTGCCCCGATCGTCTGCTTAAATTGTTTGGTCGAGCACCTGAAGTAATATATTCATCAGCCACAGGAAGCGCCTGTGCCTTATTAAAGTAGGGTTTCAACTATTATGCCACAAACACGCAGCACTAGGGCACATTGTACCGTAGTGCAGTTCGCGTTTGATTTATGGATCAATTAACTGCCTCCCACAATCCAACACAGCAGCTACGCAGGTAGATACAACACAGGTTGATTCACGATTTATTTATACCTTAGGGCAACAGATTTTGTCCGGAATTTTTGCGTTGCTGCTGACTGGGGGTAGTATCTTATTTTATTTGTTCGATGGAATTTAGAATATGCCAACTGAATGATCCGCCCAGTCGAGTCACGTTTGCCAATTATCGAGTCAGCGACAAGAAAAACGGACGAATCTTCCAAACCGAAATGCTAAAACCAGCCAGCTGTTCACGGTGCGTTGTGGTCAACTTCATGCGAACAGATGTGGGGTGTTGTTGTGGTGTTGTGATGGACAGTTCGAAATTACGCCAAATTCCACAGCCATACCAGAGGCGGCTGTGTGATGCAGTAAAAATGGGAAAAAAGGAAATAATTTGCGCTGTCCAACACATTGCAACAAGTTGGTAAGTTTGTACTGGTGTCTGTAGAGCTAATAATTTTGGTCACAACTTTAAGGAACTTTATCGAATAATAATGATGACTTTACTTTGGAATATTCATATTCGGTACAAATTTGCACGCCCATTAATAGCAATAAGTGCAATAATGAACCTTCATTCCAGCATAATTGAAATAAAAAACCAAGTACAACGTTGAAATGCTCTTTCTAATAGGACTTAAAACAAGCGATCGTATGTTTAAAACATTGCGCGGTACAAAATAACACCAATATTTCATAGATAGACTTGTTTTTCCTTATCAGCGTTCGAAGTTTTTTTTTATTTTAACAAACGTTTCGAGTTACTGGGATCCCATTCTTCTAGCACGTTCTTGCAGGATTTACGTCCTCTGATTTTCTAATTCATCAACTTATATCTAACAATTCATCAACATCAATTCATTCTAATTCAATCAACAATTATCTTTAACATGCAATGGCGATAACTTATATCAAAATTGTAAAGAGATTTGAAAATAGGCTCAACAAGAGGCTTACTTACTTTTAATCAAAAATCCACCAAAAGTACACATCTCATCATTCATTTTTTACGAATTTTATGAAAATTTTCTCTAGAAGAAAGACTTTCACGTCGCATCGACGATATGTAAACAAGCGTGAAATCTGCGCAGTTGAAAGGTAACTAGCTGCTGTTTAAAGGATCTCCGCTGTCCAACATTTTTGACGACTGTATAAATCACCATCATGCCGAGCGTCAACGATCAGCGTGCTGTGCCGGTGCAAAAGAGCGCAATAATTGCTGCAAAATCATCCGCTTTGCTCGCTTAATCTATACCTCCCCGAAAGCACACTGTCCCTTGGCCCCGCATGACCAACAACAACAATCTGCTGCACCTTGCACATACAGCCAACCCTTAACCAACCCTCTAATCACAAACCTTGCACGGCGCTGGTTCTGTACGATGTCTATTTGCGGAATGACAGACAACGATCGCTACACGGTTGATCTGTTGTGCTGATGAAGCGTAAAAGCGTTTGGCTAGTGGCCCAAGTGACCGAGGTCTAGTGGCTCATGTGTCCACGCTACCCCTCATTTCGTTAATTAAATTGTCAACAGCCATCCCCCCGAACGACGAAAGCCTTTCGTCGAGAGGAAGGCTTGCCAAATGTTTAGCAAGAGTTATACACGCACCACACGCAAACAATCAAACAGACACATCATTCTCAATACTTATCGCTAGAATTATGATTGCACACACCTTTTAGTGAAAGATTGCAACACAATTGAGGTTAGTTTTTGGTCCGTTTTTGGAACGGTTTCTTTCGTAATAAATTCTGTTTTATTGTAAAGAGAAAACAACACGCAACCAAAAGACTACAACAAGCGAAACTCAGTGTGCCAGAGGATCGGGAAGCCATTTACTGAGGTGGAAGCCATCTGTAGGGTTCTAGTGTGCCATTTGTGTAGTGCTTCTGCATATCTGTTCTTCGATTAGCAGTTGAGCATATGTTTCCAGTTCCGTCGGTGGGAAATTGTGGTGGACGAATGGTTTGTCGTGGTGTATTCGATATTCGTTATTCGTTGTTTCGTGTTTCGTTGTGTACCGCCGCTGGTTGCCCTGTCGAGTTCTGCTGCTCGCCAGCATCCCACGAGGTGGGCGATAACGAGGCAGAAGAGTCTAGCGATGGGTGAGGTGTAGGAGGAACCGGTGAGACACTGCGACTCGGTGGCCCAAGGATCAGTCCACCCATGTTGCCTATATCGAACGCCAGTTCATCCGGACTGAGCAGCGGTGGTTGTTCATTGCGGCTCGGTGTTCTTGAAGGTGTTGGTTCACGACTTTTCGCTTCAAAAATCAGCCCATCGAGATGGCCAATTTCAAACACAAGCTCCTCTGGCGATATGTCTAGCGGCAACGGAGATACCGATGGTGTCCGGGATGCAACGATTGGGACGGTAAGGCTCGGTCGCAGTGGTGTGTTAGTCTGTGGTGACGGTTTTGGCGATTGTAGTGGCGAAAGCGGTGAGCTACTCTCGTTTGTCTGTTCGCTCGGTGAGGCAATCGGTGTGAAATGGTGCTCAGACGTGTTATTGTGGGAACTGTTTAGTAGCGGTGATCCAAGTGCAAGGGAAGAGGAAAGGGTTTGGGATGGTTGGGTAACTTGAGAGGAAGTTTGCGAGGAGGATTGGGAAGAAAGATCCGATAGGTCCGATACAAGCGACACTGGCGACGGAGTAGCGTAAGCCGGAGTTAGATTGACCGGGAACTCATTGCCATCCGCGTTCAATGCTCTTGATCCCACATTATTGGGTGTCACGGGCATTGCCGGTTTCGAGGGTTGCGGTGAGTTGCCAGCCGACTTGGGCACATCAGTGGGAAATAGTGACGGTTGCTCGCCCTTCGCCTGTCGGATAATGTTTTCCACCTCCTCGTCGTCGCTGTCAAAGTCCTCCAGCGCCAAGTGACTCGTTTGATTGTCGGGAAACTTTTTGATCCATTCGACGTAGCTCACCCTATGGTTGAGTGTGACACCCTCGTGTGGATGGCTCTGTCCGTAGAAAGACTTCGACGACATTTCATCATGAAACTGAGCATCAGTTCCAAGCTCGTCCGTCAGCACCAGGCTGGGAAGTGCTGTAGGATATATATAGGGTGGTTTGACCAGTGGCGGAGGCTCGAAATTGATCACTTCCATACTATTGATGTAGTCTTCCAGCTCGGACGGTGAAACAGACAGATGTTGGTCAGTGAAACTGTCCATAAACGTCTGATCGTAGTCGATCGGTGTAAGACTTCTTGCGACGCGCTTGCGTTCCTTGTACTTGCGCCGGGGAGCTGTCGACGACGAGGAGGCCGACGATTTGGAACGAACCGATGAGGCGCCCCGAGATCTTGGCACTGATAGCAACTGGTCGTTCTCACCCTCGGTGTCACCTTCTGTGCCGGCGTCCACTTCGAGCGCGGCCAGCGGTGACAGCATCCGACCGGCATCATTCGCCGGAGTCACTCCACGTACCGACGCAGACGCGCTGCCGGGCCGGAGATCTCCCTAGAATTCGAGATAAACGAGTTTTAGAACAATCTTCACACGCACGGGAGGGTCCGGAGCAATGGTCCGGACCGGCGACTCATCGTTCCCTCGACCGGTACTCACAGCGAACGAACGTGCTGACGACGTAGATGGCGATGGTGACGGAGATGAGGCGGATCGTGGCAACTCTTGCTGTTCTTGCTGCACCGGGTGCGGTGAGATGGAAGTGTCGCGTGATACGAAACCGTTCGGGATCTTTTCCAGGGAGGAAGGTAGGGAGGTTGGGGTTGATTCGCGGGAAGAACCGGGCTCGTCGTAAGGTGTCGGTGACCGGGGACGGGAAGGATAGGATACGGGTGCAGTCGGAACGAGCGGCACAAGCCGGTTCGAGATGTCTGCGAGTGGCAGCCGTTCGTGCGCAACGTAACTTTGGCCGTCGGCGTAGGGCGAGGGGGATTTGGATTGCATGAACTGTGGGATGGTCCGGGTACCGCCAGGGATACCACCGTCAGAGTCATAGTCCTGCTCCATCGCTTCATCGTCTTCTTGCACAATGATTTCGGTCGTCCATGGACGGCTACTACTTGCCTTGCTCTCCGATGCTCCCAGCTGCAGCAGGCTCGTCAGGTCGGCTTCCTTCGTTGTGCGTCGCAGCGTCGGTTCCCCGGCCCGATCCCGTTCGGGTGAGTTGGAATGGGAGCTTAGGTTTGATGGAGCCGATTCACTCACGTGCAGCTGAACTGCTGGTGGTTCAATGTCTTCCTCCTCGATGGACATTGATCGCGACGGACGAATCACGGCTTTCTCCTTCATCTCTTCCAGCTTGATGTCACCCCAGGGTCGTGTGATGTTGGCGGCAAGTGTCGGCTCGGGAGATCGCTCCGGAACCCATTGCCGTTCGTCATCCTCATGATGATGACAACTCTCTGGGATAGGACTAATGTTGTGCCTTCGGTTCATCGGATCAACCTCATCCCGGCTGTACACGATCGGGATGTAATCATCCATCTGTGCGCATTCTTCATCCTCCAGCTGGCTCAATCGTTCCAGTTCCTCTGCGCGATCCTCCAACGAAGTGGTCGACGTAACGGACCGTCGCTTTACTGACCTGCGCAACCCATCGTCCCGTCGTATCGGACGGAACTTACTCGAACTTGGACGTGGTTCATCAGCACCACCACCACTGTCGTTCGGTTCGTTCAGCACGATCTGAGGCACAACGTCCGCAGGTGACAGATTGTTTCGATAAGTGACCGACGGCTCAACACTGTGCGCTCGGCTAACCGAGCGCGAACGAAGCTCCTCAATGATGAGGCTCTGCTCGGCTGTGTTCCGCTCTAGCTCACCCATCTGCACGCTCATCTGTTCCAGCTGATGTTCCTTCTCCTGACTCTGGCGTTCGAGAACGCGCAATTTTTCGATCAGCACATCCAGCTGAGCGGCACCTTCTACCGGTTCCAGTCTATATCCGTCCTTGTACGGGACACCATCCTGCGCATACGTCACACCCTCGACGTTACTCCGTGGAGCCGTTTTAATCTGCTGTCGTAAGTTTTCCCGGTACTGTTCAAGCCCTTGTTCCCGGCTGTCCAGCTGTTTACTGGGAGCTTCCTCAATGGCGTTGGTAGCTTCCTCGCCAGTCACTTGATTGGAGACGAATGCCAAGCAGTAGATCAGATCCATCGCGCCAACCCCGGCCACTAAAACCGATAACATTACACCCATGTTTGTGCTTCAAATTGTTACTCGCTTTACCGAAACACGTTTGAAATTAACGAAACTAGCGGGAAATGACCAACGTTTTTCACCCAAAAATCGATTACGCAACGACACACAGGTTACACAACCACAGTGCACAGCGCACACAATGAGTAGCAAAGTTAAGGATGGTTTGTAGCACCGTTTCACCGGATCACCGCCGCAAGGATCGCTTCGTACATTCTACCGTGAACTATCTACACGACTTTCCGCGCCAGTCAGTCAATAAACCGCCACGGTATGGAAAACTGTCAAACGCGGATATCCGCACTTTCCCCGAGAAAGTCACGACGAGACACGGCACGCTTGCCCTAATCGATTGATCGTACAGCAATGGTTTAATTACCGAGTCCGACTGACAGACGAAATCAAACTGAGGTGCTTGTCGATCGATTGTTGCGACAGGCAAATCACCTCTAACACGATCACGAACCGATCGCTTTTGACGCTGCCTGACACAAAAGATAGCGAGACGATGCATTGATCAATGATTCGGACTTTCTCTTAATTGAATTTGTCAACACGACGAGATGCCCAAAACGTGGCACGAGTCACCGTGCCTCGCAGATCGGTCGGAGTAATTATTTTTTCCTTCGCTAAGCGTCGGGTTGTAAACAAGCTGATTGTAAATTCTTGATTGGTAGATAGTATTGTTGTACACAGGTAGGAAAATCGCAACCGATAGCTCATTAGGAAGCGTATATCGAAAATAGCCACAAGCTATCGGCGTGGATCGGTGAGGCGAGTTATTTCTACTACGATTTGCAGTCAGTCGGTGAGACTATGTAAAAGGAATGCAACTTAGGTACAAAGGTTTGGGCGGATGCGATGTAACGATCCACAACACGAGCCGGCAACGAAGATAAAGTGTGCTTGGCACGCTGGTGTGAATTATTATTTTACAATCAATCATAGCCAAAGTAGAGTGAAAGAAGGATGTTCGTCAGGACATTAATTACATGTTTTTGTTTTCTCGACCAATCCTCGCCGAAGTGAACCCAATAAACACGAGGTGGAAATTGAAGGCATGCTGTTGACATTGTTGTTTTAATCTCTTCTCGCGGTTGCAGCCGTGTCATATCTTCTGACTGACGTTTATTGCAACTTCCCAGACGTTCGGCGAAGAAATGATCATGTAACAACACATACACACTCTTAAAATTGTGACCATTTGTTCGGTGCTCTCGTAAATCTTTAGCTCTTCAAAAAAGTTTACAATGAGACCGATTTAATCTTGGCTGTATCGTAAGTAGCGCGGGTTTGTAAAACAATCAACAAACCGACCGAGCGATTGACGAGAGTTTCCTTTTGCACGTTGTTGCACACTAGACGCGTCATCTATTGCGTCAACAAGATGCACCAAAACGCATCCCAATTTTCTGTTTACACGCGCAATCCTCCTCCTCACACCAAGCGCATATTTGAAATAGATCGCGAGTGATCGTATCGACACGACATCGCGCACAAGGGAGAGAGAGTTCGGTGTGAGAGTATGGGGCCTTTTTTTCGTCATATAAATAAAACATCCCTGTCGAACGTTTGATGCGTCACGGTGTTGCATTAGATTGACACGGCAAATCCTTCCCACGACATCCCGAGCGTCGAGTCGACCTTCGACTCAATCTAGCCGTCGCTGAACCTGACCGCAAAGCGCTAGACCACCCTAGGACGCCCTTTTTGCAACTACAAATCTCGACATTTACGCTCAGGGCCACCAGATGCCACAACATGTCATAAAACATCAGCGTTGGGGTTTAGTTGATTTGTCCTTTTAGTTAGCGGAATTTGCCAAATATTATAATGACGATATTACACGATCGCAGGCAATTATAAGCAAATTGCAAGAGAAGGTTTCCGGTTCGTTTGAAAGTAGAAAATTAATTACCTATTCCGTGCTTTACTTCCGCTCATCAAAAGGATTGGCTCAAAACATGGAAAAAAAAGTCTAAAAATTGTACGTCAACATGGAAACATCCATCGATTAGACTAGTTTAAAAATTTAATACTATGGTAAAACGTACTGTAAACTATTAAATTAAATAACAAATACTTAAAAAAAATTGCCACAAAAATAAGATAAACGAATAAGTAAAGAATTTGCCAATAATCCAAGAAGCAAGCACCAAACGCTTTCGATTGAAGTTTCTGCCACGCTTCTCCTACTGTTTAACACAAATTCCTACAGATGGCGCTACTACATACTGAGGAGAAATATCGACAGAAGCTTTCTGACAGCTTTAAACGAACAGCTGCTGACACCATCCGTACCGTTCGTTGTACCACACTCTCCCCAGGAAAGCATGGAAATTCATTCATACCAATATTGAACCCTTCATCCCCTTATCTCTTACCATCCTCCATCAACAACCAGCTCCAACATCCGTTCCCCATAAAACAGTTGCTGTGGGACATCTCCGCATGGTGTGTCTACTTAGTTGGTGAGACTTTTGATGGGAAATTTATTGACGCCCGGTTGGACGGACCATCCCCTATCACTCCTCGACAGAAGAGGGAGTTTCGTGTCGGGTTTGTGTTTCCCTGTGCGGTAAGTGGCTTCCCGTTCCCGTCAACCAACCTCGATGGGCTTGCCAGAGCAGTGTGGTTGACCATGAATTGGCTGCAGTTATACCGGTTTGACGGTTGGTTGGGGGTTCTCACTTCTTTTTTATCTTCTTTATT
>KZ061941.1:94387-113501 GCA_002091835.1 Anopheles maculatus | reverse complement strand
GTTTAATTTAAACTGAAAGTATTGTTGCTTTTTGTAAACGCGTGACACACACAAAGAACCGCAAAATACGACGCACTTTTATGTTTGCACTGCAATTGCGTGCACATCTAGTTCTCACTATACGCTGTAAAGCGCTACCGAACAAACATGCTAAGACATAATTTCCGTGCATAAGGAGATTGAAACAAGATCGATTCACTCTAAAACCAGGTAATCAATGTATTACTATATTTACATGAAACAAAATAACTACAAAGCGTTGATTTTAAAACATTCGCCCATTACTAACAACGGTATATCCTGTACCGCGTATATCGGGAACATCTTGTATGATCGTGAAACGCTTTGGTTTTATCCCTTGTGAAGTTACAGTGGTTCAATTAATATCTAATGATTCCATGTGGGATATGCATTTTTTTATTAATAATCTGTACCATAAATATACAAAAATACAAAAAAACAGATCAATTATCTCATAATCAGTTCGATCCGATCCTCTGTTATGAACACGATGGAATGCCATTGGTAGAACATTTGACACTACAGCTACGGCTACCGCAGCAACCATCCAAAACGATAGCTACGGGGACGCAACTGACATCTCATGAAGAACAAAGGAAAATCGGTGGTTGTCAAACGTCCCCGGCTACAAATCTGCACGGTCTCGGATGCCCTTTAGATGGTGGGATGATGAGATCGAATACCGAGCGCCGACGACTCGAGGCGCACTTGGCGCTAATACAGAAATGTTGTACCTACGCCTTGCGTCAATTACGCACGATCAGATGTCGTCGCGTTGTTGATCGACGATTATTCGATCTGCTTTGAGTTTTTGGTCGTTCGTTTGCTACTCGGTGTCGGCAGGAGCAGAAAAACAGACGCATAGAAAACAGATGAAGAAATGAAACAGGTTTTCTAGCCGCACCAGGGTCGCGCAATGCGGTGCGTCGTATTGGTGCAACAGCAAAACACACACACAGGGGTTTCAGTTTTGGTGGTTAGCCGTATTTGGTTTCGTTACCACTTTTAGGCTTCGGACCCACCGATCATCGAACGTTTGTGTGTCTCGACGAGGGGGCATACACGGTACGAATGGGACGACGTTGTGAAATTAATTACCAAAATAGTGCGCGTTTGGTTTTAATTGCTGTATGGGAGAGCAGCATATACAACATAAGTAACGATCGTTCTGCGATGGAGTTGTATGCGAATACACACACCATTTACGGATACTGCTTGCTGGTTCTTCTCTTTCACTCATTCACACATTCACTCTCGTTTGCGTAATAGCGTAGCATAGCACTGCGCGGAAGTGTGTTACCATTTCTGCAATCCGATGCGTTGATTCGCGCAACATTGTCAGCACCTGTCACACTACTGACGGTACGTTAAATCTAGCGCAAATTGGAACTCGTTTCGTATGCGCAATAATAATCGCTTCATTGCCCAACACCAGGAGCATGCAGTGCGCTTCGTCTTCACTGTACCAATCAACGACTAACGAGCGTGACCATCCTTCATCCTTTTCTAACGAGAATATCCTGCGATTAATAATAGACGAAGCAAAACTAATTCCAAATTCGTCCAATTGTCACAAAAGCTCTGTTATGAATGATAACTATGCCTTAAACCACCGGAAAGCAAAGCAAGCTGTTTGAAGTTAGCACATTTTAAACTATGTAACGCTCCGTAACGCATCACTCACATCTGTCACAACGATAGTAACGGGCTAAAAATGTAGAGCAACGAGCAAAATATCAACAACGCACACACACACACACACACGCACCGGCGAATATTCTCGGTCGGTAAACAAAACCACCGGACACGTTTTCCGTTAGGACACTTTGCACCAACTGGACGCAGACTTGGGTCCGCCCAAACACGCGACACACGAGGAAATAAAACAAACAGACTCGCCTAGAAACGACCCTAGCTGCTGCTGTGGCGACGATGGGTGCGCATATACGCTCGCGCGCGGAATTTTCTCATTCGAAAACGGATAGAAACGGATAGACCACTCACCGACTGACGACCACCGAATGACTCCCGGGGACACTTGTTCCGTAACGCAAACACACCGTTTGGATGGATGGAGCTTGTGCTACAACATTTAGTGCGCTCGTTTGGCTTAGTAGTACACCACGAACCACCGGGCAGGTTTCCGTTCTGATCGAGAAGTAACGTGAAAGTTTCCCTTCGATTCACTCACTCACTGCCGACCGAATGAGAGAATTCGCTGTGGCCTTCTCTGGAGCAGCAGCAACACACAATCCAAGAAGCAGTTGGAAACCTAAAGGCAAAGCATGCTTCAATCGTGCTTCGTCACACGGTGACGCGGTCTATGCTTTGCTGCGCTCTGCTCACGAAGCGCTCTCTTTTGGTTTAATCTCACACTCACGCACTAACGAGATTGCTCTCGTGAATGCCTCTCGAGACTCGAGGCAAACGAAACAAATGGATGCAACCGAGACAGAACTAATCCATCATCCAAAGCCGTCAGGCCGGGCATGGGTTTGCTGTTTGGGTCAAGTGCATGCCTGATTCACGCTCTACAACTACTACTGCTAGTGCTAGCGAATGAAATGTCAACAGTTGCGAGATGAGTTTTAACGTGGCCATAACGGCGATCCATTTAGCAAACGCACCCGCGGCAGAGGGTGATTTTTTGTCAACATGGCTTCAGACAATTTAAAGTTTCTAAACGTGTGCGAACGGTTGTGTTCGGTTAAAGGTTTCTGGTCACACAGTTTAGTTGTTTGGTTCCAAATCATTAAGTAATGGGAGTGAAATGTTCCTACAATTATTTTGGCAAACAGTGAGCAAAGTTAACGATCCAGAAAGCTTTCACTAGACCGTAGTGTAATGCCGGACACATCAAACTGCGTGATGTCTGCAATGAAAAATTTCCATTAAAAATACTGGACATACTATAAAAATTCAAAAACAAAACCAAAAGATTAATTATTTAGTATGAAGTTTTAGAATTTCAAATATTATTTAATTAAAAAAAACCTTTAAGTTACCAACAAACTCTTCAAATGTTGCTAAAAACTAGTCCCAAAACATAAGTAAAAACGGGAAAGCGAGCAGCATGCTAAAGCTCATCCAAAACGGCCTGTCAGATGACTTATGGTTGACTCACAGACTGTCGGACTAGTGACGAGCTACGGACTGGATTTATGGAGCTGAAGCGTTTCATTTGTGAAATGTTATCGCCTTAAGGCTGTGTCTCTTGTGGAGTGTGATGGAGAAAAATGGGGTACATATGCCACCCGCTTTAAGGCGTGCTACGAGCAGCAGGTGGCAAGGAACGGAGATGGAAGGACACCATTATTTTTTCTTCCTTTTTGGCTAAGTGAACACTCGACCGAGGGAAAGGATTTGCTTTTTCTGCCCGAGCACAAAGTGTGGGACCCAACGTACGGAGTGTGGGAAGACAATTTTACGATGCACCCCCTTTGTCCGTTCGTGAATAGCTGGCTTCTCTCCTCCGAATTCGATGACCAATCTCGTAAATGTATGCATTGGCTCATCCTTTCGTATTACCACTCCTACTGGTGTGGTGGTATGTGATCTGGACAAACAACGAAAGATTTTCACCCGGATGGGAGATAAGAGGGGTGAGAGTTCTAGATTTTTTTTTTGTTGGCAACCGACAAACCACATTCACACACAAACACACAAACTTATAGTGAAAGCGTTTCCGGCATGGATTTATGCCTCCGGGAATGGAACCAAACCAAACGTTCGCCCTTTAGGCATAAAACAAAAAGAAACGCCACATTCTCGGCAGGCCCATTTGATGATTCGCAGACGGAAGCAAAACCCCATCCGTTAACCGACCGAAGAGACTAGATGACATTTAAATGTCATTGAGAGCATTGCCAGCTTTCCAGGTTCCGGTTCGTTTTTGGCAGCTATTCCACCCCGTCATTGTGCAAAGGCACATTGTGTTACATTCCGTTGTTCGGTTCGTTTCGAGGCCCAGTATATATCGATGATGATCAGCGTGTACGGAGCTGGACGAGTGGCACGAGCATGAGCCTTATCTAAATACCAACCTCGTGCTTCCTTTTCTGTGCTGATAACAACGCTCACCCGGGGTGTCCTCGTTGGCGAAAGAATGCTTTTGCAAAAACAGGGCAGTTAGGGGGGCGGAAGAATGCCAAGTCTATCGAAGAACGCGATGTTCGATGGATGAATTTCTTCCGACCGGGCGTCCGTAGAAGCAGGTGGCTTTTTAATTAAACTAATTGCAGCTAAACGCGACTTAAGCATAACGACCCCCTCCCACACCCACTCCTTAGCGCGCGCGTCATCTTTGGCCAGAGAGCCGATCGTGTAGGAACGTGGTACGGCCCCAGAAGCTTCCAGGCGCACGTGCTTTTAACCGCAAAGTCTATTATGGAAGCGGCGATAGCGATTGCACTGCAGTTTATGACTCTTTCGCTTGCTAAAGCATGTGGTTTGCCTTCCAACAAGGAGTGCATAACCCTTTCGCTGGGGCTAACCTAATATTTATTTCTCTTTCAAAACTAAAGAGACGTTGATGAATTAATTACGGTTTCATCTTTTTCATTAGTTGCGCCTGAATGCATGCAATCCATTTGCAGCTGGCGCACGAGAAATTATATTGGGCGGTAAAATTTGATTTAAAGAAAGAAATCAACATAAAATATGCTACCTAATGCAATTATGTAAGTATTTTAATTCTTTTTGAAGATTACAATTTCCTAATACACTAAAAATTCGAAAGATTTTACAGATTAAGCAAACGCCCTTAAATCTATCTCAAGGTGAAAGAGTCAAGCCATACCCACATTCAAATGCTCCCTGGCTTGATAAATCGTTTGGCTATCTCTGATAATCAAAAGCAATCGTCGATCGCTTGTACTCCCCGCACTAATGACGACTGAGACAACAAGTGGACATGGAACATTACCTTGTACTGTTTTAGGGTTCAAATACCCGCGGGGCCACCAATTTTCGTTTTTGGTTTTGGTTTGTGATTCGAGTTTTGGAACGTGGTGTAAGCGCTGTCAATACGGCCGCCGTCGCGTTAGATGGTGGGATGATGAGATCGAATACCGAGCGCCGACGACTCGAGGCGCACTTGGCGCTAATACAGAAATGTTGTACCTACGCCTTGCGTCAATTACGCACGATCAGATGTCGTCGCGTTGTTGATCGACGATTATTCGATCTGCTTTGAGTTTTTGGTCGTCCGTTTGCTACTCGGTGTCGGCAGGAGCAGAAAGACAGACGCATAGAAAACAGATGAAATGAAACAGGTTTTCTAGCCGCACCAGGGTCGCGCAATGCGGTGCGTCGTATTGGTGCAACAGCAAAACACACACACAGGGGTTTCAGTTTTGGTGGTTAGCCGTATTTGGTTTCGTTACCACTTTTAGGCTTCGGACCCACCGATCATCGAACGTTTGTGTGTCTCGACGAGGGGGCATACACGGTACGAATGGGACGACGTTGTGAAATTAATTACCAAAATAGTGCGCGTTTGGTTTTAATTGCTGTATGGGAGAGCAGCATATACAACATAAGTAACGATCGTTCTGCGATGGAGTTGTATGCGAATACACACACACCATTTACGGATTCTGCTTGCTGGTTCTTCTCTTTCACTCATTCACACATTCACTCTCGTTTGCGTAATAGCGTAGTATAGCACTGCGCGGAAGTGTGTTACCATTTCTGCAATGCGATGCGTTGATTCGCGCAACATTGTCAGCACCTGTCACACTACTGACGGTACGTTAAATCTAGCGCAAATTGGAACTCGTTTCGTATGCGCAATAATAATCGCTTCATTGCCCAACACCAGGAGCATGCAGTGCGCTTCGTCTTCACTGTACCAATCAACGACTAACGAGCGTGACCATCCTTCATCCTTTTCTAACGAGAATATCCTGCGATTAATAATAGACGAAGCAAAACTAATTCCAAATTCGTCCAATTGTCACAAAAGCTCTGTTATGAATGATAACTATGCCTTAAACCACCGGAAAGCAAAGCAAGCTGTTTGAAGTTAGCACATTTTAAACTATGTAACGCTCCGTAACGCATCACTCACATCTGTCACAACGATAGTAACGGGCTAAAAATGTAGGGCAACGAGCAAAATATCAACAACGCACACACACACACACGCACCGGCGAATATTCTCGGTCGGTAAACAAAACCACCGGACACGTTTTCCGTTAGGACACTTTGCACCAACTGGACGCGGACTTGGGTCCGCCCAAACACGCGACACACGAGGAAATAAAGCAAACAGACTCGCCTAGAAACGACCCTAGCTGCTGCTGTGGCGACGATGGGTGCGCATATACGCTCGCGCGCGGAATTTTCTCATTCGAAAACGGATAGAAACGGATAGACCACTCACCGACTGACGACCACCGAATGACTCCCGGGGACACTTGTTCCGTAACGCAAACACACCGTTTGGATGGATGGAGCTTGTGCTACAACATTTAGTGCGCTCGTTTGGCTTAGTAGTACACCACGAACCACCGGGCAGGTTTCCGTTCTGATCGAGAAGTAGCGTGAAAGTTTCCCTTCGATTCACTCACTCACTGCCGACCGAATGAGAGAATGCGCTGTGGCCTTCTCTGGAGCAGCAGCAACACACAATCCAAGAAGCAGTTGGAAACCTAAAGGCAAAGCATGCTTCAATCGTGCTTCGTCACACGGTGACGCGGTCTATGCTTTGCTGCGCTCTGCTCACGAAGCGCTCTCTTTTGGTTTAATCTCACACTCACGCACTAACGAGATTGCTCTCGTGAATGCCTCTCGAGACACGAGGCTAACGAAACAAATGGATGCAACCGAGACAGAACTAATCCATCATCCAAAGCCGTCAGGCCGGGCATGGGTTTGCTGTTTGGGTCAAGTGCATGCCTGATTCACGCTCTACAACTACTACTGCTAGTGCTAGCGAATGAAATGTCAACAGTTGCGAGATGAGTTTTAACGTGGCCATAACGGCGATCCATTTAGCAAACGCACCCGCGGCAGAGGGTGATTTTTTGTCAACATGGCTTCAGACAATTTAAAGTTTCTAAACGTGTGCGAACGGTTGTGTTCGGTTAAAGGTTTCTGGTCACACAGTTTAGTTGTTTGGTTCCAAATCATTAAGTAATGGGAGTGAAATGTTCCTACAATTATTTTGGCAAACAGTGAGCAAAGTTAACGATCCAGAAAGCTTTCACTAGACCGTAGTGTAATGCCGGTGGGTAAAATTGTTATTAAACCGATTAAAATCTGACGTCAACGATTTTTCTAAAATCAAAACATTGCTGCTCGGTTGTATAATATATTTCTTGTTACTGAAATGATGCCACACGCTGCCAAAATGGACCATTGGTACACACTGCCAATTAGTAAAGAGTGTACAGAAATTGTGTTTTTTTGTTGTTGCGTAAAAGTAATATTTTTATCCGCACTATTCCCCGCCAATGCACAACAGCTCCCAATTGGAGAGAAATGTTAAAAGTCGACAGCATCAACGGGGGTCCGAAGACGAAGTGCATTCAACGCTAATGCTGTAACGGTGGCAGTGTCCGTTCGTTAGTTGCAGCAGTGTGCGCATTCGTTAGTCAGCAAGAAACTGAACGTTCTCTGGCACGAATTCAACACATTGCGTTCGATCGGAAAATAAGAGCAAAACTGTTCCTTCAAGAATCATTCGACAACGAGGTCATGCTGATGGGCACGTGCATATATCAAACATTTTTTTTTGGAAGGCATCATTTAAACCCACTTTTAATATTCGTAAATAACGAAACAAGTTACGACTAGTCGAGGAAGTGCAATTGAAGATTTGTTCGTACTAATAGCTTTATCCCAGTGCGAATTAGTATCACCCTTCCTGATGATCGATAGCAACTGATTCTAGTTTTACAACATCTTCTCATGAGAAAGATGAAATACATCTAAGCAAGGGAGCAAGGGAGCAAGGGAAACGTTTTATTGATCGTTGATTTTATCATAAGGAAATTTGGATTTAGGGGTCATAGTATCCATCTGAATCGTGAGAAATACCCTGGACAAGATGAACATAGTTCTAACAAACTAGCCTTCCATGACTGCGTCGAAGCTGTCGCTTTTTTTTGTAAAAAGCTTGTTTAATATAGTATTCGAGCAAAATTCATTAAGTTATCTATCGTCAAAAATTTGTCTATTTTAATGCAAATCTTATATGGAGTTAGGCAAAGGATTCTCATGTAGTATTTAATGCTCACAGAGACTTCGAATCACTAGACTCCATTCGTTTCTCAGACGCGGGTTAAACGGGCAAAAACGAAAGGAAAATCAATTATCAAAAGGTGTGTTATGAATGCATCAAGCGCCTCATGCTATCAATCTCCATACTATTATTTCACCTTCCTCCAATTCATTCACACATCCGCCCTATTTGTGTCAATTTGTATTACAGTTTTTGCTTTACACCGTCGTTTTGCTCCCATTTTTTATGATTATGATCGTTCTCCTTTGACGCCCTAACGGGGAGTGCCGTGTAAATGGCTTTAAAAAAAAAGAAAGCAGAAGGAATAACCACTCGGTAAGGTTACGTCGTCTACACGGAGCCAACCCGGAAGCTTCCCCATTAGGGGTCGTACCATTTGATCTTGGCGACGCGCGGTCAGCAACTTTGTGTGTGTGTGTGTATGTGCGCGCCATAAATATGAACGCGCCTTTTTCCGCCTTCGCAACGACGAACTCTGCACGTGGTCCGCGCGAAGGGTGTGACGGATACCATGCTCAGTCGCGGAAAATGGAACCGCCAGGAAGCAAACCAACCAACCCCAACCAACAACATCCGCAGGACCGGTCAAGAAGTTAGTGAGGTGTGAAAATGAAGCCACGCGGACCACCCGCACGGAGTGGTTTTCCTGCTGCTTTCTTTTCTACGTCTGCCTCCCGGCTCTCCGATGACGGGCGCTGGTAATCTAACGATGAGCCCGTTCCGTTTCCGACCGTTATCTCTGGACGTCCAAAAGGAAGGACAGACAAACAATTATGTTAATAAACTGGCCCGATTTTGCTCCCGTACTTTAACGGCTGAAATGATCCGTTTCGCTTGAGGGTGACTTTCGGTTCAACGTTATCTCGTTTTAGTCGCAGATAAACGAGTGGCAATAATTTTCATGCTTTGAGCACATTTAACACAAACAAAAAAAAAGAATATAAGTATGACAACAATCGTCATCGCTATAAAGAGCCGATTTACCATTCAAAAGGATATCAACTATCTAAATTTATATGTTCGTTCGTGCTTATTACTTCGATTAAGCCATTTCGTACAGCCGAACAACCGACGCCGACGAGTACGGGATCTCATTCCATTTCTTATTCATATTGCAATTACAGTAACACGGTAACGGAGAGCGACGAAAATCTGTATTCCTTAGGCAAGCAAACGTCCGTCCGTAAATCAAATATTGGCACATTTCTCGATTTTATTGGCAATGTATCGTATGACGCGCGGTTATGTTTACGATTGCCTGTCCCCGTCCTCCGCCCCGATCGTTCGCCTACATGTGCTCGGCAAACAGTGTGCCAGTTACAAGCAATATAAAGTGTCACAGTCTACTCCGGGCGGGAAATGGGACATTTAGGTAACGCGAATCCCTCACACTCACCCAATCCGGAGTTGGCAAAACGGACGAAAGCTAATGCAGCGTTTCAATAAATCACTGTACCTTCGCACACGCGGGTGGTCTTATTTCGCTTTTGCTTCTTTTTTTGTTGTTGCCCCCGCTCATCAAATGCTAGCCGTTGATCAATTAAAAAGTTATGTGACCGAGGGCGAGCCTGCCAAAGACACGGACCGTTTATTACACTTGTTTAATCGGTTGTTAGAGGTGCTGGACCGGTGCTGGTTGACCTAACCTAACCTGTCCAGTGCGAACTCGCAGCGAACATGACCACGGCCGTACGATGAAATGAATCGGTTCGGCTAATACGGCTGCAGGAAACATGTTTCGGTACGAGGGGAAGTGAAGTGACTTACCTCGTCGCAGGCACTGCACCGTGGCTTCAGCATTTCCGCGTAATGTCGCTCACAGTAGATCTGGTCGTCGTGCACGCAGTAGGTCAGATCGACCAGCAGCTCATCACAGGTCGTACATTTGAAGCAGCGCGGGTGCCAGAGCGTTTGCTCCCGGAACTTCGGTGCAGTCACAGCCATTTCGCCCTGGTTGAGCGCGTCGCTGCAACCGGCGCATTTTGTTGCCTGTGGCGTGTCTTTCACGTAGCCTACAAAATGAAAAATTAGAACACGTTAATACTGATCCTTTTTTATATTCTGCTTACAAGTAATAAGCATGTTCTGTGGTACAGTTATGATTTACGGTGAGTATGGTACAAATGAACCGTTTTTTCTATTATAATTAGTAATAGGGATATTTATCACCACAAATGGGACAGTTGTCAGCATAATTAGGGATAATCGTAAGAGACAATAGAACCTCTACCCTTTTCCAAATCGGCATATTTAACATTTTTAACCAGCAGATTGGTGTATTTGAAATCAAGCAATGACGCGTTGTCAATTACCCCAATATGCTGACGCTTGTCCTATTAGTGATGAGAAATAAATACCCTTTTCCGGATTCTTTATATACTCCAAACTACCCTTTTCTTAATGCTTTACAACACAAATCCAGCTTGCATTACTCTCTTCCAACACAACGAAACAAAATGTTGCACTGCACCGTACGATTCAACCTACCAATATCTAGCGCAATCTCGTTTCTGGCCGCAACAAAATCTTCGTACGAGCCACGATTCTGCTCCTCCACGTGCTTACAGTAGTCGAGGGCAAGGTCCTGCTTTGGCAACTGGTACACCAGCTGCTTGTCACGGAACCGTTCACCTTGTGTGCCTATTTTGGGCACCTTCTCCGGTGGTATCACATCAAAGTATCGCTGTATCTAAAACACACCCGCCAACGCCAACAAGAAGAATGGAAAGAAACAACGTTAGTAAGGTGAATGTTTGTTTGGTTGCACTCGGCGCGTTCGATTACCTTGGCTGATGTTAGAATGCCGGGCGGTACCCAGGTGTAGCCCATCTGGCGTGGATCCACCCGGGACGTGTTTGTGTCATGCTTAAAGCCGAGCCGTTCCCGTACCGTTGTCAACTGTTCATGATACACGGCGTGCGTTTCCCGCGGGCACTTGCACTCCTGGCACGTTTTTCTGCGAATGAAAAGAAGAGCGGGTTGTAGTTGCTGCATTAGTAACGGTCGCTAGTGGCCACTAGATGGCAGCACCGGCGTACGCTCGACAGCGCTCATGTGTGAAACACCATGCGACTCCACCGTGCTGAGAAAAAGTTTTCTAAAACACGAATCGAATTGAGAGCTCGTTGCGTAGAGCAGAGTAAAGAGAGCGAGAGGATCGAACCGTAACAGCTGAGAGATACAAACAACATCACCACAAACACCAACAGCTTCCCCCACTTCCCTGGCAATGCTCCACAAATGGCCGGCCGACCAAGGCTTGGTCTCTACGGTACGATTTAACAACAGTGTGTGGTTGCACCACTGTGCGGCTCATTAGTTCGTGTTGAGATTTCTACTCTCAACGCCGTCTGACCGTCATCGTTCGTCCAGCGCACGGTAGAAACACTCACACACCGGTTATGGACGGACCATTCTACGCTCTTTCGCTCTCTGTGGGGGATCATAAAATTTAATTGAATTAGCTCGTAATGGAGATCATTCGCAGTGAAGCGGAGGTAGAAGGATTGCGCGGATAGGGTTGTACCAGCCGAGTGTTGTGATGGAAGCGACAGTGCCACTTCCGATACGCAAGCGACGGTGATGCATACGGTGTTGTTTGATGAATGTGAGACCCACCCGTGTTGGAGAATTTGTCATAAGTGTATTGTTTTCAATTTTTATGCCCTTACGTTACATTTTATTTGACGTCTGAAGTGACAAACTTGTATGAATTGTCTTATTTTTCATTGGCAACCACAAATCTAATGAAATCAATTCTTGACCAACTGGCACAAAAATTGACAACATACTAATTTACTTCTTCCCTTACCATATCTGACACGCATGCCTCAATCAAACCAAGCGCAGCTAATGAGCTTGTTAATTTGTGAATTCTCGTCAGAGTTGCTTTGCGGCGCTATGCTTACCCTCAACAACGCACAACCATACCATCGTTAGCGTAGGCTAATTTTCCGCCAAGAAACGACTGCGACCAAGCTTCTAAAATTTGAAACGACACGGCTGTGTGGCGGCTTGTATTACCAGTTCTGACAAGCTCTGGTACGACGCTCGGTAGCAGTCTCACGATCACCGTACACACAAGCGGATCAGCTTAAGGTTAAAAATATGCCATTCATCACCAACAATCAGGTGGGATCGACATCGTACCTTGTCTGTCGCGGGTCGGAAAAGTCAAGTTCAATGACAAACTCTTGCTAGACCGCCCCGTTAGTGAGTGACATCGGAACGAAATCCAATAATAAAATACACCAATCTCAAACGCCATTTAAACGCTTCACAATTATTGAGAGCAAAGGAGCTTATACATAAAAATATATTAGCAGGAGCAAATTTTTTAGGTAAATAAACAAACTCTTCTGAAAATCGTGTCACTTTTCATCCTCTTAAAACGCAATCCCTTTTTCTTTGCATTAAAATTTTCCTTTCTGCGCCATTTATCCTTGCCATTTTTCGTGTGTGTGTATTCTCTCCCTCTATCTCTCTATTAAAACAGGCCCTCTATTCATTACGGTTAGTGCAGCTATAATTATCTACTGTAAACATCATCACCCGTTACACTGACACTTTAAGTGCTTAAATCATCGCAGCCGCAGTGTTATCTGTGTGCTTTTTTTGCATGTGCTTCTTCATCGACAGCTTATGGCAGCAAGAGTTGAAACATAATAAACATTCATTTTATCGGCTGTTGGATAGAATGAAGTCACTATCGATTGGGGGGATTTATTACGGCAGAGCTTCTTTTTATGGGCAATGTTTATCATGCTGTTTTTTTTTTAAAAAGCATTGTTTGCTCAACAGTGCCAATCTAATTTAATGGGTTTGTTCCATGCTAACGTTGCGAATATAATAGACTGTTCAAACAATGCTTGCGACTTGATGTGTTAGATTAATGAGCTACAATGTACTTGGTCGCTCTATTATAACAGATTGTGGTACTTAAATAACGATAAATATTTCATACCCGATACGGAGGTTTATACAAAAAAAAAAGACTTTCTTTGTACACAAAATAGTGATTCTAGTCATCTTATTATGAAGCACTGCACCCTTAGAAATTAATCTTACGAATCTTGTTGAAACTTTGAATTAAGCTAGAGTTAAACTAGAATACAAATCTCATAAATAAAGAACGATTGTGAGAAAACATTATCTTAAATAATGATAACAATTCTGCAGTTTTAACCGAGTAGTTAATCCCTTGGCATGAGCCTATCATGTCTCCTCTATTGCGATGAATATTTAAAAGAACTGACCGTTTGGTATTATAACTTTACCAACTGATTATAATTTCCGACACAGCTGGCATCATCCTACGCCTTAAGGAACTGTTGATAATGGATGCTGCTCTATTACTCTAACACATCAACACCTTATCTGACGTTCTTTGTCGCCTAATCGGTACTTTACTACTTTCTACTACACAGGACTAACATTGACCAGGCTATCAACACTGTACAAGATCTGGATTAACTAAAAGAAAATGGTTTTCCTGGCCGTACATACAAGTCATTCAAGGCACATTTCCACCTACATTCAGCAAGAAGATCACTTTAAAACGATAGTTATTGTATTGTAAAACTGGTAAATTTATCTTCTACACCAGGATTCTTAGGGTGCTTTTCGTATCATCAGGGTCTTATACTTTGGCCAAGACATAAATTTTCTTCATAAGAATAATCTAGGCGTATTGCTTAATATTTCACGTTAACATAATGTAAAATTATAAAAATGTTCGTATTTTATTCTGTCAGCAACTCCTGCATTTTGAATAGTATTAAGAATTATAGTGCATTATATCCATGACATCCCCATACATCAATGCCTTATAACATTGCGCATTACCAATCCATCCATCAGTTTAATTGACAATTATGGTATTTCAATGGATTTTTTCCCAGAAACGAACTTAGTTTCAATATCACCTGCTAAACACCCCGTTTACCTTACTATCAGATCGTAGAGTTCCTGTTTGTCGAACACTTTACAGTAGGCGTGCAGAACCTTCACACAAGCGTACCGCATCCCAGGCCAAGGAACTACCGGACTGGCGAGTGCGTCCCACAACGGGCAGTCCGCATGTCGTTGTAGATCAAGCATCGTTGGGCTGGCGTCGAGAGTTTTGTCCTAGTTTAGTGCTCCTATTTCCTTCCGTCAACCGGTCATATACTAATAACCACAGAAGATAGCTTCTCGATGGTCAATCAGCATCGCAACAAGAAGATCGTATCACCACTGCACCATATATCACACTACATTTTTGGTAACGTTTATTTGTCCTGACACTGTTTCGTTGCTAGTTGATTGCCCGCTCGATTGCTCAGTCTATAAACACCATCATCAATACACATATCAAACAAACACACATACACACAGCCTGTAAAGCGGAAGACATTAATTTTTCTCTTCACACACGATCAGTCCAGGATGTCGATAGTGTACGCCTTTCGCCTCCTCGAAGGTGTACCAACACAACGCGTGCGTCAGAATGAAACCCATTTGCCATGGCACGCGGAACCGTGTAATCGAAGTAGAACCAAACAAATTTTCCGGATGTACGGTGGAAATGCAGCAGCCCCCAACACTGTTTCTATGGCTAGTTTTTTTTTTTTTGAGTGTGAGCACCCATTTGCCACCACCCCTTGGAAACATAATCCTGCACAGTTTGTCTTCACGCTTGACCAAACTACTACCGTCCTTTCATATTAATTTCACACGCTCACTCACAGCCAGTTGGTAGCAGCCGAGGGGATTAAACAGGTGCAACTCATTTTGAAGGTTTGGCGAATTTATGAAAATTAGGAAAACCATCTCCACCATCAACAACAAGCTGCCTCGGACGGAGTGGTATATTATCGTCATAAACATTATGATCATTCCAAGAATTTTGTGCACGATCGTCGTTTATCAGAGGTGGAATTTTGTGACGTGAAAGGAAGGTGGCGCTTTACAATGAAGTATCTTAAAAATATCAACAAAAATAATAGAATTGTAACACCAATAAAACAAAAAATGTAGCCATAAATAGAATAAAATTTGCAATTCATCTAGTATCTACAAGTATTAAATATAATTATTTTAAAAATATTATTCTGTTTGCCCATTTTCTTCGTCGTTGACACGACATCTTTATGAAAACAAGGTGCGCCGTTTCTTTATTTTGAAACTAAATATGTTTTCTTTAAATAAGCGTTAAGCAACAAACAAGGTTTTAAAATATAGTTCCTTAAAAAAATAAATATAAAAAAATATTATAAAACATATTGGATGATTTTTGTATATTTCTACACATAATTTGTCTTGTCTTGTGCAAAAGTGTTATTTGTCGCAATGAAAATGTTGATGATGATTGATCCAGATTTTGAATGGGTGCACTTATTACAAATATCGAATAGTATATGAATATAAATATAACTATACAAGTTATGTTCATCGAATTCCTTTCCATATATTCACATATCCATACAAGTTCTTTCCTAATTCTTTCTACTTTCTACTAATCCTAACTTATAGTTGTCAATCCGTAAAGTCAAGTGGTATGTGTGCATGTATCTACATTCTCCGGTTGAATTCCTTCGTCTTAGTTCAAATATTAAGTTCAAATAACAATGCATGAAACTTTATTTATTTTTTTTTTATTCGCCGCTGGGTCGTCCGGTGCCATTCTCATGACATGACCAGCCCACCGGAGCCTGGCGAGCCTAATACGCTGTACGATGGTGAGATCACCGTACAGCTCGTAGAGCTCGTCATTGTAGCGGCTCCTCCATTGTCCTTCCACACATACGGGGCCAAAAATCCTTCTGAGCATCTTCCTCTCGAACGCGGCTAAGAGGGTTTCGTCAGTTTTGGACAGAGTCCATGTCTCAGAGGCGTATGTGAGTACTGGGATTATAAAGGTTTTGTACAGTCCCAGCTTCGTTCGTCGCGACAGGTGTTTTGGGTGGCGAAGTTTCCTCAGGCTGTAGTATGACCTGTTGGCAGCCAGCACACTTGCGCGCAACTCAACGTCTATGTTGTTGTCGGTGCTGACTTTTGACCCCAGATAGGTGAAGTTTTGGACGACTTCGAAGGTGCGATCACCTATCTGTACATCACCCCTGCATAGATCAGTGTTTGTTAGACCATCATTTTGGTTTTTGCCTCGTTGATCTCCAACCCGAGGTTCAGTGCCGCATGCTCGATCCTTTGGTAGGCTTCTGCTACATAGGAGAGCCTCAAACCAATGATGTCTATGTCATCAGCGTATGTCAAGATCTGGAGTGACTTATAGAAGTTGGTCCCCGAAGTTTCCACCTCCGAGTCTCGGATGGCCCTCTCTAGCGCCAGATTGAATAGAGGAGGCAAACAAGCCCGTCTCCCTGGCGCAGACCCTTGGTGATAGCAAAGGACCCTGAGAGTTTTCCATCCACCTTCACCTGGCATGTGATGTTGGTCATCGTCATACGTACAAGCCTGGTAAGCTTGGCCGGAATTCCAAATGAGCTCATTGCGTCGTATAGTTTTACCCTGGCTATGCTATCGTATGCGGCTTTAAAATCAATGAACAGATGGTAGGAGTGTAGCTGCTGTTTCGCCATATTCTCCAAGATTTGCCGCATAGTGAATATCTGGTCAGTGGTTGATTTTCCGTTTAAGAATCCTCTTTGATAGTTTCCAACTATCTCTTCAACGAATGGGACAAGTCTGTCTTGTATAACTAAGGAGAGAATCTTGTAGCCGGTATTCAACACCGTAATACCCCTGTAGTTGCTGCACTCTAGCCTATCTCCCTTCTTGTATATGGGGTAGATGATGCCGAGATTCCAATCACAAGGCATCGATTCGCTATCCCATACCTCAGTAATGGTTTGATGAATTTCCTGTTCGAGTGCTGCATGAAACTAACCAAGTTATATATCTCACAGAAACATTATTGCCCTTCCTCAAATTGGTGAAGATTTATTTTAATCATTTCTTCAAGTGTTTCTTCTTCTTTTAAATAAACAAGTGTCCACATAGTTATGTGAATGACTGTATGAATAAAAATAAATGAAATTTACTTCGAAAACAGCAGGCAATTTAAACACATTCCTTTAATATAAACCATTTTTCTTTTTCCTCCTTTGAAAAATCTAATCTCCACACGGTGTCGATCAAACGAAGTGACGGTGATTAGCGGTTAGTTCTCGCTGCAAAACAAAACAACGCTAACCTCCCCGCATTTAAGAGAAGTGTGAAAATTATAACAGAAAAACAAAAAAATCACTCACTCACACCCTACTCCAGGGCGTTTTGCAAAATGAAAAGCTCGTAGATAAAACGAAACCCAAAAAAAACTAAACATCAATGGTACGCAAACGATCAACGGAGTATCAAGATTTGCGGGAAGAAAAATGGCACAAAATTTGTTTTCGGACGGGTTGAAATATTTTCCAATGCGACCACACAACAGTCGTTCGCAGTAGGAAATCCCACTGTCCAGGGGAAAGGCCAACAAACCCGCCGTTCGACGATTTTCCACCACCTTTCTGTTTTCGTCGTCGTCGTCGTAGTCGTCGTCGTACGGTATGATCGATCGACCGGTGTCCCCGCACTAATGGCAAGACAAACAGTGGATTTGGTGGTCCTGGATTTGGCCTCCTCTGGGCGTCATTTGCTTTTGAGCCGCCGGTCGATCGGACACAAAACTGGGGGTGATTTTTCTTACGCTCCAAAGTAACCGGGTTGTCTGCCGGTTGCAAAAACGTAAGCTGCACGCGAAAGGAAGACCCCAGGTTTTGTTGTTTTTCCTCGAACGTAAACAAAAGCCGGTTGCTTTCCGTTCGTCATCGGCACCAGGCGAGGTTCGCAAGCAAGGAGTGAAGATGATTTGATCTTTGCGCGATTTTTCTTTCTTTCTTCGAAAGGGAAACATATTTTGCATCTTTTTCCATCTTTGTGCGCTGTAAATATCGCTCGCTTCGAACAGGTGCTCATTAGCTGCCGATCGTACCGCTGATGGCACATACAAAAAAAAAATAGAAATAAAGCATCACGTGCACCACGACAAAAAAAAATGGCCTCACCTCGATTCTGATCGGTTTTTGGGGAAGGGCGATTAAAAATATGTATTTATGATTTAGCGAATTTAGAAGCGTTCGTTCGGTGGGGCCACCAAACTCACTCGCCACTGGAGCGCGTGTGGATATATTTAACGCTTCTGCTTCCTGTTATTATGGACGGGAATAACCGAGTATAATATTTTCGGCCATAGTTTATCGCATACCATCCTACCCTTACGCCTAGTGTGTGTGTGTGTCTCCAGTCGTTCCGTATCTCGCAGTAGTAAACCGTAGCCGTCGGTCTAAATAGGATCACGCGTCGTCCTCATCATCAGCGGCAGCAGCGGGCGGTTGATTTAGATATTTCTTCCAAAAATAGCCACCAAACGTCATAAAAATCTACCCAACACGGGAAAGGGTGCTCGCGGGTCGGGAAGTTGCAGACGCTTTTTAGCGCGTCTTCTTCACGGACGTCGGGTTCGTTTTTTCGCCCAACTAATCCCCTACTGACCGTGGTTGAGATTTACAAAAATAGCCAACCACCGTACCCAACCCTGCCCAAAAGCAACACCAAATGGCGGGTGGCGATACGAACGATAAGAAGTTATTACGCCCTTTATCTACACGGTTCAATAACAGGACCTCGTTAGCCCGCCTCCACAAGGTGTCGTCATCGGCCGGAGATGCAGTGTGTCGCGTAGAGAATGCGAAGGAACGATGTCGCACGATTACCATCAATGGCCACACTCTGCCCATTATTACCATCCTCACTGGTGTGCAGAGTCACTTCCTTTGGTGAATGTTTTTTTTTCGCGCGATTTG
>KZ061941.1:18694-94370 GCA_002091835.1 Anopheles maculatus | reverse complement strand
GCTACCTTTCGAAGTGAACGCATAACAGAACGAAAAATATCCTTCTTGAAAGGATGAGCGCCGCTTAACAGTGTGTTCGTTAGGCGTTGATAGTTCATAAATTTAATTAAATCAACCTTTTTCGTGCCCAGAGACAACGGGCCCTGCACGACGCCTTTTGTTCCCGTCCAACAACTTCGGGATTTTTTTTTGCGGATAAGGGTTTTGATGTTCATTTCCTTAACTAGCACTGTCCAACCCTAAAATTGATCTTTTCGTGTTGCAATCAAACAAGGGAATGGAATGTCTAAAAACAGAACCGGCGAAATGGGCCCGGTAGGGCTAGTGATCGAACCAAAATTCAGGCCGAATGTCATTGCCATTTGGTAGATTAGTGGTGTGGTACCTGACCCGGGTGTGTAGTATTGATTGGTTGACACTCTCCATTGGGCGGTGGTAAAATTGCTGGCGAGGAGCATATCTTGTAGGTACGAAATTAGGTTCCACTAACCGTAAAGGGTAATGGTTTGTAGTATAGTACCTGAGAGACCATTATTTAGAACCATAACGATGTACTGTATTTTTGCCTGTATACTAACTACCCTTGTGTGTTCCAAAAATTACCAAAATTAAATCAACGAGGTTGTTTTACATGGGTAGAAACATTGTCTAACACAGCGATTTTTGGTTATTTGAGGAAGTAATATCGATGGAATCTTTTAAATACACCGTTTTCGAGCCCAAGTAAACACCTTCCAGCTGCATCTGAACACTGTTCAACCGTAGGTAAACACTTGACGTCCAACTAAACAGCTGCTGCCTAACTGAACTTCGTTCAAACGAAACTTAACATCGTCCAACCCATCATTGGAATTGGTGATGTAGATTCACCAAAAGAAATCACTAAGGCTTGAGGTCAAAAACTCAACTTGCTCAACCTTCTACAGGAGGCACACTGTTCCGAGTGTCCGAAGCACATGATGTTTGAAAGGACTCGCTTTATCGCAGCGAGAAGTTACAGGTATAATCCTGATGATGCCAGGAGAACCGTGCCATTAACGCTAATCCCGACTATATATTGGCTATATACCATTGTGGTAGACAGATCACTGTTGAAAGCTAGAAGAGTCTCATCTGTTCTTCGGTATCCTTCGGTGATCGTGAAGCTAAGATCCAACAATCCTTACCAGAATGTTGTCCATGGCATCTCCAATCGTATCTTAAATCGTCATATCATTAATACTACTCGTTTCCAATACTCTTGTTGTAAATCTGAGAATGTTTGATAAATCTGGCAGTATCCTATTGGATCGTCCAACGGGTCCTCCTCGGACATTAAAAAACGATTACGACCACAAAGTATGTCTAGCTTTCGATTCGCTTTCGACCTAAACAGGTAAGGAAATAAGATTTGCGGAAATTGTGCAGCATATTATCTTATACATTTGGCTAGTCACTATACACACAAATATACGGCAGTCCAAAGACGCATAACAAACCTCTCGATGCAAGAGATTCGCATTTTTAGATTTAAAAAAAATGTTTATTGAAACACGAATATCTCAATGTTACTAGCCAATCCAGCAACTCTTACACATCGTTTTGTGTATTTTGTAAAGCTGCATAACAAACCACAGTAAATATTTGTACAATTCGTATTTTTTTTATAAGCACAAACTCCCTACTAATACAATGTTTACATTTTCTTTCATCTTTAAAGCGTAGAAAGAAACATTTATCACCCGATTTTTGTATATTTTTTCTACCAACCTCCTAACCAAAGCGTACCAAGCGTCATTTCAAATGCAAACACGAAATGATCGACATAAATCGCAATCGTTCGATCAAACGATCTGTATTACACTGCCCGGCAGGGAAAGAAGGCCTGGTAGAGGGAGCTAGACGACGATGAAAAACGAGGAATTATAAATCTATTTTCAAACTGAACCCCAAATTAAAAAGAAAAGCGGCAGCACAAATCCGATTCAATACCGCCACCCAACGGGACAATTTTTCCTACCACGCTTATCGAATGGTTTACGTATGAAATGGTGGAACGAAGCGGCAGGTGCTATGCATAACCGTGTCATATGTGTGTGTGTATGTGGTTGCGCCAATCTTCTTCATGATGAGTTCTAAATTTGCACCCGTGACGTGTGTGTGTCTACTGCTTAGTGCTATGGTGGAGACATAAGTTTTGTCGAGCATCGCCTTTGCACTACATTCATAACAGCATCATGTTTAGCCAGTGCCAGTGTGATATGTGTGTGACGTCACACACATTCGAAGAGTGTGTTGGGTGGTGCGGTTTGGTGCAAGGTCAAAGTGTCCGACGGTGATCAAGATGCGATGCCCCGATGTACGCGATTTCGCAATATAAAAATGTGGGAAAATTGGAGGAACTGGCGCAGACATGAAACGCACACACCTGACATATGGTCGAGAGAGGGCGTGTGTTTTGTCCACGCGAAAAATAGTGGGAAGTTGAGGCATGGTGAGAAGGGAGATTTGTAGGTGTTGAGAGGAAAGCAACGGCCAAGTTCCACTGTCAGCTGTCATCGAGCCAATTTTGTACGAACGACAACATCACCACAGTATACAACACTGCTGTGAGAGTTTCTCGATCGTGCCGATATACACATATGCCGTTTGAGCGTACACTGAGTCAATTAATTTTAGGTACACTTACGCGGTGTATGCTATTTTATGATCAAGTTAATAAATCTTCTAATAGGTAATAAATCTTATTCCTTGGTAGTACAACACCAAGAGGTTTCAGTATACCATCTATGTCTTTCCGCGACTTAAATTTTTCCCGTAGTTTGATAGCAAGTTCTGCAAACAAAACCTATTTAAAAAATCTATTACTTAGATTATTCATAACTAAAAATATTACACAAACTGTAACCAATATTAGAATGATGCTTTTGACCAGTATTCCTTTTCTTGACTTAACTTGGCTAACTATACTTATTTATATCACATGATACCAGTTTTTATGCGTTTTAACGCTGAACGGATGAAACGCTGAAAGCTTTCTAAGCAAACTGATAGGCAAAAACACTCAACACGAAAATCCAAATGTTGGATTCGATCAGGTGCTCGAAAAATAGCCATAACAAATTATTTTTCATGCTTTCTTGTCAATTTCAGTTTATGTATCCGATGCTCTAGAAAAGCAGGGGGCTGCTCGATGGTAGTTGCAATAGCGGCGCCAGTCTTCACACGGCAGGACCAGGGTTCAAATCTCATCCGGGCCGTTCCCCCATAGTGAGGACTGACTATCTAACTATGCGGTAACAATAAGTCCAGTAAGCAAGAAATGGCAGGCATGACCTAAGAGGTCGTTAGGCCAAAAAAGAAGAAGAAGAAGAAGCTCTAGAAAATCAAAGAAAAAGTTCTTAAGCACCAGCACGAGCAGTCCTCCGAATGTAGTACACCCAAACAAAAAGACGACGACTGTCAGTCCTTGTTATGGTGGAAGATTTCTAAAGAATAATTTGACATAGCCAATAAAAAATGAACCCAGAACGGATAACGCAAAGCCAGAAGTAATGAACAATATGTCTTGAGTTTTGTGACATTTTCTATTTTTTTGCTAATGTTTATGTTGTTTTAGCAATTACTGTGTAGTGCGATCAAAAACTTAGTTTGCTTTGGAGAACAAAAATCGCTGAATTTAAAATAGAATTATCTAAAACAATTGTTAATTGTAAATATTGTAAAATTATGGATTCTTCTTCTTCTTTCTTGGCCTAACGACCTCTTAGGTCATGCCTGCCATTTCTGGCTTACTAGACTTATTGTTACCGCATAGTTGGATAGTCAGTCCTCACTATGGGGGAACGGCCCAGATGAGACTTGAACCCCGGTCCTGCCGTGTGAAGACCGGCGCCGCTGTCGCATCTACCACCGGCCCTAAAATTATGGATTAAATAAATTAATTCAAAAGAAGTAAACTTCATGCCGTCTATTCGACATATTGGAAATTAAGTAAGTAAATTTCTTGTGTTTTTCAAAGAATATTTTTATAAAAGGGTTACAATAATCACTAAACCCTGTGCGCAAAATAAAAAGAAAAACTTGTTTAAAATTCAACTCACAATTAAACCCAAATAATTTATCCCCGCTAAAATGCTCAACCGTACGTCTTATTATTCTATCGACTGTAATCGCGCAGAGCGTTTTTCCACCCGCGTACACACACGTTCATTCACGATCAATGATTAAAGCATGACAAACCGCTTCCGACAAGCTACCGTGCGAATGGGCAGGATAAGCTGCCATTACAAAAATGCCAAGAGCCAGCCAAGAAGGAAAAAAAATCCCCCAACCCCCTCGGTTGTTAGGAATATTTTCACCATTAATTTACAACCCTAAACAACCGGATAACGATTGACCATTTCCGATCACACTTTGTGTGCGTGTTTGTGTGTGTGTCGGAAACTCGACTCCTCCGCCCAACAAATGTCACGGTACGGTGCGGTCGATTTTCGTTCGAAATGTAGCTCATAATCATCGGCCGGCGCTGGGGAACCGAATGAAAATAAACCGAATCGTTCGCACAACACACTCGCGCACACGAAATGTTGACAAATTCTAACGAGCTTAGCAAGTGCCACTCTCGAACCACGGCGCCACACGACATCAACGCGGTGTGTCAGGGTGAATATTGGAAAGCTTCCTGCAGACAACAGGGGACAGGTTGCTGATGAGATACAACATCATTTGAGTTATTTAGCGAGTAGTAGAACTGATCACTCCGCCTCCTGTTGTGACACGCTCGTACCGGGAATATTTCCGTCAAGATTGTAGCTTGAGAGAATAACTGTTTCTTTCAATGAAAATTTTCAGGGAAAAGAAAAGATAAAAATGGAATGTGTGTTAGTGACAATCCTATTCTTTCACCATTCTTTTACACACCAGAAATGATGCCTCCATGTGTGAGTGAGGCCAGCTAGACGCCGAAACAAATGGTTGTAAGATTTACTAACAAAACGGAGTTATTTTTAAAGTAAAAAAAACGATTCCCACCAAACGATCGAACGCTACACTTTGCTGTCCTACCGAGGGAAAGGGCCCGGCATTCAGGCAACCCAAATTGCATACGACAATGTTTGTTGGTCTTTGGTCACTAAATATGCTATTACATCAAAACACAAAAACAAACCTCGTTGACGGTCAAAGGCAAAGCCGGGTTCGGCTTTATACATCGTACACCAAATCGTATGGCAGCGAGCGAGTGTGTGCATTGATTGCAAAATTTACTAGCGACACAAGTTGGTGCCGTTTTGTAAACATACGCTACCCCGTTTCGGGGACTCTACAGCGCCTCTTTCCCTAGCTGTTCGCTAATGCACTATTGCATTAGCGCAGAGTTTTAAAGGAAAAATCTTTTTAACTTCATGCTTTATGCCCCCAAAACTTGGCAATCGATTGGTGGTGTGTGTGTGTGTGTGTTCTGTTCAATGTTGGTGCGTTTATTTTTTCCCCCATTCATTGAGGTCAGTTAGTTAGTTGACCGAGCGGGAAAACTATTATTATTATTGCCATCCAGTCCCATCAAGGACGGTCGGGCGTACCATTTTTCTTGGACGCGCTTAATCTTTCAACAGTTTCAACGAAACACTATACGAAACACGCGTTGCGATGTGTGCGATCAGCACCACTAATCACACACCGCAGCGTGGTTATAACCGGTGGACGGTACAAAGCAAAAAAATCCACCAACATGTTTTCTTAAAATTTCACCTACAATACGATACAATAAACCCGTCACGAGTCGATAGGCGGATTTAATGTGTCCACTTGCGCGTAGCAAAAGACGTTAGACGTTTCAGCTTCATTTTCACACGTAAAGGTAAAACTAACGTAGGTGGTGATCAGACCATCTGTTTCTCGTTGAACACCCGCGATCACCGATGATTCGTGACGATCGGTTTTCCTTCGAGCGCAGAAGACATAAACAATTTCCCATCTACACACCGGGTTCGAGGGTACAACCTTTCAACGCACATACCACACACACAGTGCTAGCGATTCTACCCAGAAACTTCCGCATTTGGAAGCTTGAATAGTGAGTGAAAAGGAACCTACTCTATTTACATTTTTCCATTGCTTTTTTGGCACCATCTTAGGATTAAAGAACATCCAACCGTTAATCTGCTTGTTATAGCACGAAATATTGATTATTTAAAATTGTTTTAGACTTGGAAGTACAAATAAAAACTTCGATTAAACCATCAATCAAACACTAATTGACTCGTCTAAACGGATAAGCTACTCTCTATTATTTTTTCTTGTCAATGTTTATTCGGTGTTTTTTGTCTTCCTGACCGCGAGCAAGCACAACACCCGCGAAAGGAAAGATGATATAATTAAAATTGACTAGGCGCCTCCATCGCGAATCGTTCCCCCTTCGGAAAACACATCGAAACGCACGACTACTAAATGCCAAGGAAAGTGATAAAAATTATGTTTATTGGAGCTGATGTTTTAAATTAACTTGACGTTCTTCGAGTAAAAACACTACTTATTGCAAGTAATTTGGACATTAAACTACAAGAAGCTGGAAGCAAACTATCATTTACCATCAGAAAAGGCACGTATCTCCTGTGGTTAATATATGTGTATGCGGTTAAAGTCCGCTTCTAAAAAAACCCGCTCCTGTGCGTTCGTTGGTATCATTGGTAAGTAATAAAATAAATTAAAATTATCCCTTTACGACACACACACACACGGTGTGTTTATGGTTCTTGGTACGAGCGCATCGGGTGTTTGGACGACGATACGATAAAAGGGAAAAACAGAACGGAACGGAAAACGTAAACCGTACTGTTGTTGCGGGAACATTTACGAGCTTGGCACAGCACAATCGAAGTCAAAGATTCCATTTCTTTGATTCGATTAACTTGTTAATTAGGCGAAAGCTGTTATGTTTCGTGGAACGCGCACTAAATCAAACATTGTGTTCACCAGTGCATCAGGCTAGATCATACGCTGCTTTGTGCTTTGTTGTGTTTGTATGTGTATTTAGTGCCAGGAAAATAAAATCACTACATTTACTTAATTTAAAAGAGACTGGACTCTGGAGTTCTGATACACGCTTGGCATACATCCAGCCATGTCTTTGTCTTTTCTCAAGCGGTCATAGAGCTTCCTGCTATGACTATATTTGTATTTTGGCTCGTTTTTTTTTTTTGAATGAATAATTTCCAGATAACATTATCATTTACAGTGGTGATGCAAATTTGTAGTGAGTGGATTGTCTGAATAATTCTTCTACGGTTATAAAGAGAACATGATTCAGCCTTGTAGAGACTTTCCGTGTGTAAGTTTTAATATAGAGAGTATCAATGGCGAAACCTTATATTAAACTTTCTAAAAGGTCATATAGTAGGTTTTGTTAATCATGCTATAAATGGTATATAAGTTAAAAAATATGTTAATTTTAACAATTATTTAAATACTTAATCAACTGAGCATCCTCCCGGAGCGTCCACAGGATTTCGTTAATCTATTTTAGGTCCTCTATTTGAGAATCTTTCCCAATTATGCAGTGGACAAGACTAGAAAACAACTGAACTTTCTGAAAGTCCTAACAAGAGCAAGAATATATGCGGACAAATGCTTTTATGATAGTAATTATCAAAGTACCACCTAATTCTGTCCTGAGGAATCGCGGAAAAGGTTGACAGCATATTAAAAAAATCTTTTAAGTAGGACTCTAGCAAAATTGGAATGATGGAGATCCCTTTAGCAGTTTATTTTTCCAATGCATGCTAATTGCTTTAATTTTTAACACTTTCCACTTAAAGAGCTTCGTCATTTTCAGTGTCCCAGACAAGCTAAGAAAAAAATTAAATACAACTAATTACAAAACACCAATGATGTCCGCTGACAGGTGCTGCTAGTATGTATGCTGTCTGTATCATTCTTCGCTGCACCAAATCACGCACAACGGTACAAACAAAACCGTACAGCCCACTCCGATTGTCCACTACACGCAGCAACTTGAGCAGCAACAATACGGAGGTCAGCACGACGGGGGGTTTACCGTGAGGCAGAACACTCGAAATCACTGCCATCGCTCCAAGACATGATTGTCGCGACACACTATTTTGAAAAAAATAAATAAATAAAACATAACAAACATACACACGGACGATGTCGACGACCACTTTCCCAAAGCGATCGTAAGGTTACCCTGCGATACCGTACACCGTCATACCATGTTCAAGCCTTCTTCCAAGTGCGCCAACATAAACTCAGAGGCGCACACACACACACACACACACACAAGAGCGCGCGCGCGCGCCAAACGGTATGCACGGTGTGCCGGTGCAGCCGATGGCCAAGAGCGGAACGGAAAATTAGTTCAGCATTTATCACCTACACACACTTTCCGACACAGGGTAGTAGGTAGGTAGGTGGACAAGGGCGGCAACGGTCGATGTTGTCTTGCGTTGCGAAACACCTTACATGTTTGGGAGGGTGAAGCTGAACACCGGCATGTGCGACACAACACACCGGCGACATAGTGCACCTCGATGCAGTTGCCGATTCCCATTCCAAAACCGGACGCCAACGGGTACAGGTTTAATTGATTAAAACACACACCTCGCGGCAAATGCTCGTGGACGTAGTACGGAGTACACACACACACACACACACTGCACACCGTGTCTTAGAATCGAGCAGCGCAGCGTGATTAGTGATTCAATTTGACGCCAGTATCTAATAAACTCCGGACACAAAGTGCGTCCAATAATGCATCGCCATTTGGTGGCAGACGGAAGGTGCTGAGTGGTGGGGGATGTTTAAACGGGGCGGGGGAGGGGAGGTACATGTTGTGTTGAATCACGACCAATCATCCCGCATGTTTCCCAGCTTGCCCCCAGAACGGAAGCAAGTCCGTCACTGCAGTGACGCCATCGCAACGAATCTCGGAACGCAACCGATGATCGGTAAGTGCATTTTTGCATTTGCGCTTTACCAGCCCATCAGGGAGTGCGAGAGAAGGGGCGAGTTTAAAAGGATACAGAAAGGGAATTGAACCTATTGGTCGGGTGATGCTTGAAAGCAGTTGAAATGCTTAACCTTGAACCTTCTGTTGACAGTTCCCGCATGCAACATTCCACTAAACACTATCGAAGAATGTGCAGCACAGCTGCATACGAAATGTTTTTGCCTTCTTAATAACTAACGCTTCCTGACACGATACTCGATAAAATGTTGCTACAACAGTAGCACAAAAAGGCGAACGCAACACTCATACTTTACTGCAATCTGTTCGCCCTACCACACGCAGCAACCAAGCAACAACACTGAGAGTGAGATAAACAAACGTTTCTTCCCATTATCATCTGGCCGGGAGTCTTTGAGACATGTCTACTTTGACTCGACGTGACCACATCGACACTGAACCATGTAGGATCATGGAAACACACAACTAAAATGCTGCTGTCGGTACGTTTTGTTTGCTCCCCAATAAACACGTAGAATTGTGGCTCCGACTTTGCCTTCACTTCCGAAAACGTAGCACACGTACACATCCGCACTCATTGCAAGCATTGCACTTGATACGGTGTGATCAAGCAAAAGTGCACAACACTACTCGGAAATACACTGATCGCGCTACAGTGGCACGTGGTTTCTCTCTACGCTACGCGCTTTTCGTTTTTTCGTTGACTCTTGCACATTTTGCTCACTGGTAGAAACCGGGCGACAACAGCAAGCAGTAGTACGATCAAGAACAAAACCAAACGAAAAATGCTGCACACGTACATAAAAACAAACGATATTAGCACATGTGAGAACCGTACGATCGAGTGCGGGAAACGATCGTTGCGCGGGCACTTGAGAGAAGGCGAATGGTGTATGAATGGCAAATGGGTTTAAAGCGACGCACGCACGCACGTTGAACAACATTAGTAAGAAACAATGTCGGTGAAGTACAATTGACGCTTTGCTTTATTTTCTGCACTTAAAACCACACTTTTTCAAAAATTGAGTATCGCTTAACAACAATTCCCCATTACTGCTTATATCACCGTACAGCAATCACTGCACAACGATAACGGAGAGCGCGTTGTTGAACAGACAATCGTGAACGAATCTTGAACACGATAAGCACTGTGCGAACGAAAAAAACACACACACTTGACACTTGAGTCACCCAGTTAGCTCAACGATCTGTAGGCCTAAGAAGGACCGGATCTTCACGTCCGCCAAGACTAGACGGCACAAACGATTGTGCGACACAGCACGATCCTTTTCCCAGCTCGACGACAACCCGGAACACACACGCGGCGGCGGCCAAGTTGGTGCGCCGTTCGTACGACGACTAACGAGCGACTAGTGCGCGCCACGGTCTGTCACCGGGGACCCCTATCGTTCGCTTGGCCGTGTGTTGGGGCCGTACACGTGAACACGGGAAAAATCCGCACATTTGCGACACTCTCCTACTATCGCTAGCTGTTCGCTCATTCTCTCCGCCTCTCTCTGTCAATCGGTCTCCCGCGTTTTTGGAGCGCGAGAGAACATAGACCGAGTGTGCACGCACTGCAAACACAATCAGCCAAACAAACAAATAAACGCAAAAAAAAGGGGGAAAAACAAAACTTAACCGATGAAAACCGCGAAACGGTTCGAGGTGCTCGGGGTATCGTGGAATCGTCTTCCTTTTACATCCCCACCGGGAGAGTTCCATTCTTAATATTAATCTCTTCGTAGCGTTGCTCATCGCATCGCTCAAGTATTTTGGTCTGTGTGTGATTAGAAGAGCAGCAAAAAAAGGAACCAATTCACACCTTGAATCGCATCGGTTGGCACATTCACTAACGTTTATCGCGTGCCATCTCCCCAACCCCTTATCGCTTTATCGCTTAGAAATATCTGAAAAAGTTTGCCTAAGTAAAGCCTCTGGTGTGCTGATAGGTAACGCGATTCTACGGCTTATCAAAATTCCTTACGCCAATAAAACCTGTTGCAACTGTTGAACGTTGAAGTATGCGAATAAATTTTACAGGAGATGAACTCTAGCAATGTTTCCTATACCGTTTCCACTTCAATTTGAACAGTTTCGAAAACTTACAAAGTTATCTGATACCCATTTGAGGAATAATAAAATAAAAACCTTGATTTTTTAAATAAGGACAACAAAAAACTAATAAAAAGGATTGTTTCAAACGCACAATATTTTCTAAACTTATAACCAATACGATAGCGGACGTCCTATACAAATAAAACTTTTTTGGTACAATTCTGCTTTGATGAATTGCACAGATTTCTGCACAAACTTAACTGCAAAAGAAAATTGCATTTAATGTTCAAATATCCCAAAATCCTAATGAAATCTTCTTCTTTATTTAAGACTATTTTCCTCGCGAATGGTGCGTGAGTTGGCGCGAAAACTGGTGCCCGACACGAGAGTACAGTTTTCCTTTCCATTCACTGAGAAGCTAGGCGCAATAGTACACGAGAGCGTTCGCGATAAAACCCGAACAACCGCATGGCCAACCGATTTGCTCTCTGTTGCTCAGCTACAATTTTCCCGAACCGACCGAAAAAGCCGGTCGTGAATGGTTTGCATGATGCTCATTTTTCTCATCGCAAATAAGCCATAGCACGACCCCCACACACGCATCTCTCTAACTGAATGTGCGGCGCGTAATGGTGCCCTAGCATCACGTGTCACGTCTTGCGAGTCTTGCGTTGTTTATGGCGTACGGGTGCAAGTGGTGAAGCCCAATCACTGCAGTAGTATGTCGCGAACCGCGGCATGTTCCGCTCACTGCTAATCATTGCTCATTAAAGCAATTAAATCTTGCCGTAGTGTACTGTAAGCTTCAAAATGCTTTTCAACGCAGCGGACTTCTTGGGAAACCTGGTGATGGTGGTGATGTTTCTGCTCTTCGATCTAGCCGCATGGTTATGTTCGGAGCGAAATCGAGTATCAAGAATAAGCGCCTTCATTGCCCAACGATCGTTCGTGGTACCTTCCTTTCCTTTGCGGTACCATACATGGCTAGAACGATCTGGCATGCACACACACACACACACACGCACCCGCCCTTTTTTAAAAACAAACTATGACAGATGTTTCATGGCAGCAGAAATTTGTTATCTAACCCATTCGCTGCCCTCACGTGATCGCGATTCTCCTAACCGAACGCCGATTAATCGACACAGCCTTGAGCAAACGTTTGATTTGACTCATAAAACCATCATAAACTCCACGCGACAGAACGGCCTCGAGCCTTCTGACACGGGGTCCTTTTGCCCGTACATAATCGACATCATGATGAAATCTACCATATCCAGGTGACATACACCGGCGCGACGACGTACACACCTTGCCAGAGCAAATATTTATCTAGCGTTTAGCTTTTGTCCTTTTCGTTGCTTTACCATCCCCTAGCTCTCTGTGTTCGTATAAAGCGTGCCGTTTAATGATTAAGATCGGATTACACCTTCGTCACCTTACGATGGGGTTTTGTTGGGATCATTCTATCAGTCTGTGCTGAACGTGGTTAGCGGTGGTCGCCATAGTACGGGTTTTAGCTATTAACGAGCCTTCCTTGCTGTTGTCAACTTACCTAAAAATAGAAAGAAATTAAAACGGTGGAAATTAATCAGATGTATATAATACTTTTATTGCAGATCGTTCAAACTTAATGAAGGTATAGAGAAGAGGTGTTAAACTAAATAAATATTTGTAAAAAGGACAAGAACTTGATTAATTTAAAAAATAAAAATATTTAGCTTAAACCGCTGTATGGAGACATGGCAATATTTTTTCTTAAAATACATTCAGTAATTTATATGTAAAACTTTCAACACAATGTTACAAATAATCGAAACTTTTTCAAATTACTTTTACCCATTGGTTTTATTATAACTTAACGAGTATTAACTCTTAATACCAATGATTTTTTACATGAAATTGATACCGCTCATGTAAAGTGATTTACAGTGTATTGTGGTCCATTTTTTTCTAAGCTTATTATTTTCATTTACATCTTACAAATGTCTTACACAATTTTCGAGAAAGCTGTAACTATCTTGTTTTGGAAAGGTAAATTTTGGTATTATGTTGTACAAATAATAAATATTATATCATACAAAATGATAAAATTTAATAAACAAATTATATAAATGATTCAAATTCGTAACAAATATTTGGTATGACATACTGACAATTCAGCATTTGATAATAAAATATGAAACAATTTCGAAAAGTTTTAAAGTTTTTTTTTTCTCGCCGATCAATTAAAAAGCACTTGTGTTGTCTAATAGTGTATTTAAATAGGTTATTTATGTAGCTTTGAATCAATAAAAAATAATAAGGGGGAAAGCATTTTTAGTAAGTGTTCAACTATAACATTACAATGAAGAAACTAATTTGTTGCCAATTAAAAATATAATAAATACGTGCAACTACGACAAAGATTCGTGAAAACCGAAACTCAACTTCGTACAACGCAGATGACTGTTGTAACCATCATTTCCCACTATCGTTTTCGTTTATTTTCCCACTTATTACGAACGTGGCAGCGTGTACACACGCATTGTGGTTAATTAGGTACCAACACCTAAAAGAATTGAACCATGAAATGAAAGCTTGATTAGTCAATTTAAACTCTTTCGAAACCTATCGATAAATTAGACAAACTTTAGAACATTTTCCACACCAACGACTCCAATCGAGCGCACTTATTCCAACCAGTTCAATTAATCGTCAAACAAAAAAAAGGGAGCAACCTCACCCACCGGAAAACTATTTCTACACCACCCGAGGTAGCTAAGGACACACCCCATCATAGCCGCTTTTCTCCATTAATCCATAGCCGTAGGATAGGATGCGTGTATGTGTGGTTTTAATTTACGCCTTCTCTTTTCCTTCGATACGACGACCTTTTACCAAATGTCGACATGGCCGAGTTTTATGAGGCTCAATGGGGTTTGTTTTTGAGTCATCCATCATCAACAGCCGCCAACCAAGCAGGCAGGATGACGCACGTGAATGGATTAATTTCACCCGTTCCGGAACGGGACGATATATTGGGGGCTTTATTCTGGAGGGGAATCGAAGGAAATTCTCAACGCAATATCCCTTCTAGGGATCGGGACACTTCGCGTCAGCTTTCCCACTTGACAACAGCATGTTCGAAAGCCAATTTTACATGTATTAAAAAAGGAAAAACGCGTGCGGGAAGTAAGGCAAGGGACGAAGCGATGGTAGTAAGGTCATCAATTCTATCTATATCCTGGCGCTCCTTCTTATCTGCTGGTGGTTGTAGCAGGCCACAAACGGTAAGGAAATGATGCAACACCATAACGCTAATGGATGAGTTTGATGGGCGTATATCTCGTTCGTCTGTTAGCGGGCGAATGCATCCTTCTTTCCCGGTATATCCTTGAAGTGGCAGTTCTACGCCACTGTTGAAGTTTGTTTTTTTCTCCCCGACGACTCGTGGTGGTGATGTTTACAATTCTTTAATCTTGCACGGACACTTTTTTTCGAAGCAAAGTTTGCACACAAGAAGTTGATACACGCATGCCTTCATGTCCTGGTATCTTCTTGAAGCATAAACCTAATCGTTAGTACTACTGTGTTACATCGTTTTATCGACCTTTGTTCCGGTCATAAATTTTATGAGCTTTGCAGCAGCTTTTCCCATTCCAGCAGCTCAACTAAAGGGTACATTTTTTCGTAAAAGACATCGTTTTCTTCACGCTTTTTGGGTAAAAACAGCGATCCGGTACTATGTTGCGTCTGACCTGACCTGAGTCTAGGCATGCAGTTCCGCCCGTCGTAAGCATTAGGCTCCTTTTTGCACGAACGATACACATTGTGATGCGCATCTCGGGTCTATCACATCACTCAGCTGCCATGTGCACCAACAAAACCTTCTACCCCGGCACAAAACCAAGGTAGCAACAAGAACTAAAAAATAACATCCTTCTTAAAGCAACACCCACTGTCAGACGCTAGAAAGCATAGCCCGTCACGGTGTCCTTGTCGATGAAGGTTCTGATGGAGGGCGTGCTAGTGAAACAGTTACGGACGGGTAGCGCGTACGTGCATCGACATTTTATGGCGTACCCTTGAGGGACGAACAACCCGGGAAAATACCAGCCCGTACGAACCATCACTACCCGGTTCCAACCGTAGCAACATAAAGATTGCAGGGTAAAGAACCGCAAGGAAAGCTCGTGTTAAGACGAGTCATGGTTATGATTATGATTATCGTTTGTGCTGGACGGAAATGCTGACGAAAAAGTCATCAGCTAGACTCTAACACGCTCGTCCTGGCAGGATAGCACAGAAGCGTCTGTCGATAAGGGTTTACCGTACCGTGCGGGTACGGTTGACCAATCATTCTTCCTGCACATCCTTACAACTGTCCGCTCTGCTGTAACCTCCTATTTATTTGATTTACGCCCCTCAACACCTTAGCAGTGAGAAGGGACATGTACTTCTTCGGCTCATAGGGAGTCTTTTAAGTGGATTGAGTAACAATTATTTATGGGTTGGCTGTAAAAAAAAAGGCTTCATCATAATTTGTCATGATAATTTTGGAATTGGATCCTACAAAACCCAATCAAAACAAAGCGATAAAAGTTGAAAAAGATGGGCGAGGATATTTTATGCAATTTCTGATTCACATCTTTCATTAGGCTAAAGATAAGAGACGCGACTTTAAATTTATTGTAAGCAATAACTAGCTTTAAATCATCTTAACTAAGAATGGAAAAACTCTATATGAGCATTAGTTTGATAATTAGTATGAAAAAGCAAGGCATTCATGGTAAAAGGATCAAGGTTTGATCTTTTGAAGTAATCGAATAAATGAATTATTTTTCAAGGGGCGATCCTGTTTCCTAACGATCCAACGAACCATCTGTCTACCTTTTTTATCGTGTCAGTTATCAATAGACAAATTTCTACAGTACTATCATTTGGATTGGAGCAGTCATGGCCAATGTAGTCGAGGAACTAGTGTGTAGTCAAGAATCTTTTTTCGTACTAGGAGCCCTTTGAATGGCCGATAAGGCTTCTACAACATCATCTACTTTCCAAGGATAGATGAAAACGTAAAAAGGAAGATCGATTCCCACAGTAGCCCACAGGATCTATTCTTGGCACCAATTGGCAGGAGCAGTAAAGAGGACTTTTGCAGTAGACCAAGTTGTAGTGGCTGATGAGTAAGTAAATATAAAGGTGGCTTTATTGTTCTGCCCTTTGTGCCCAGGAGTTGGAACATTCTTCTAAACTGTTAGGAAGTTTCTGGACAAGATGATCATCGTGGTGAATATCTCCATCATCGAATGGTGATGAACCTTAATTGACTACATGTTTGAACGCATATTAAGGTAAAAAAGTAAATTAAATATTACGTATTAATGCGCCATCCTAAAGAACCATCATTGTTTTTTTTTTTTGGGTTGCTAATAATCGATAATGCTGTGATTTTATTTCAAAATTCTTTTTCGAATTCTTTCAGTAAGACAAAATTTAATTAAAAACAAAAGAACTTAATTACCTATTGAGCAAACGGTTCAGTAATAAACTGACGTGTAAATGCATTTATTTATTTCGCAACTATTGAAAATATCTTCCTTATAGTGTATTAAAAATTGATCAGAAACAGTGTTGCCGAGTTCTATAGGCTAATATGGTCAGTAAATGTTTGTGGGACAAAAATACGCTCGTATCGTACAGTGTTTGCGCTTTTTGTTAGATGGCGAATCCCCGCCGTAACTAATCGCGTTAATGAGCCGCTGGTTAAGCTTGTTACTCGCTTTCCCAAACCCCTTTTAAGCACCACGGCATCATGAGATCAACAGTTGAAAACCACCCGATAATTACTTGCTGAGACGTCGGCCGCTCGTAACGGACAGCGGTGAACCGGGACAGGAAGGCGCCAGCTCGACCAACTCCGCCGCTGGTGGTACCCGATTCTTGCGCCTGATCGCTAGATGACGCTCGCGGGATGGAAATTTCGGTGTCTTTCGGATTACCACCGGCTGTACCTCGACCGTGGCTTGCTGCTGTCCAACCACCGCATCCCCGTTCGCATCCATCGGGCTTTGCTGTGGTGCAACGGACGCTGGTGCCGATGCTCGCAAGGTGGCCGATCCACTCATCGCGTCGGATAAACGTGAACGAAGACTTCCAAAGAGGCTGCTGCCACGGGTAAAGTCCGCTGGTTTCGGTTCGTTTGGTAGGCGCATTCTCCCGCTGCTGAAGCCTTGTTATCTAACACCGAATGCAACCACAGCAACAGCCGGAATGTCAAATCGGCCGACGCGGTAAACACAACGTTCGCACCACACGCACACGTACAACACGTAAACAAATGACACAACTATGGCTGCTTGGAGTGTAGGTGGCGTGTTTGTATTGCTGGCAGTGCAGTGCAGGGATGGATGCAGCGAGGCCTTTTCCTTAGCTCGTTCTGAGCGTGATGGTCAACAGCGAATGAAACACAATAGATGGAAGAAAGCACTTCACAGTTCAAGTGGAACGGATGACACTCGATCGGCATGTGTTTTGTTTGCCTGCTCTCTTGGATGCACCTCACACGCACGCACTTGTGCTTGTACAGCGCACATTACAACACACACACCACAGCAATCGCAACCAAAACACACGCACACTAGCGGACCGCATTTCAACGTGCTTCTTTGCGTCTACTTCACACTACACGGGGGGGTACCGAAAACCGTGCGATAAGCAGCGGCAGCGACACACACGCGAGACACTGTAATCGTGTAACAACTTTGTCCTCAGAAAAAGAACAAAAAAAAAACACACATGGCCAAAACCGTGACGATGGACAAGGGCTAAAACAGAACGAACCTTTCAAACACTGCACTGCGCGTCACTTTAGTGTGAGAAAATGCACCGTTCAAATGCATTTACCCCGCGTGGGACACTTTTTTTATGTAACCAAGATGTTGAGTGCCATTCGCATCATTTTCTTTCTGCTTTAGAATTATTGATGGTGAAGGTTTGAACTATCTGAATAACGCTATATGATGCTCTTCAGGGAAGAACAATCGATTCCTTTGAAACAAACCATGCGTTGCGTTCGTTTCAAACCACTTATCGGTAATAATCGATCACTTCATGGTACAATGTATGTAGGAATCTTTCCGATCATCACACACGCGACATATTTAATGGTAGTTCTACAAAAATTGCCACAACTAACACGGACGGAACGAAATGGACGGATGTAAATGACGGACTGCCGCTGCTACGGACGAAATCACACACGATAGAGGTGGTAACGATCGACCGCGGCTAGCTGGAAAGGGTTGTGCAAATGTGCAAAGCAGAAATGCATTGTGTACCGATCACACTACCCTTTTTGTCCAAAATAATCCCCCCACAAATAGGCCGTTTTAGAGTGACCGACCGAAAAAATGGATTACACACATTTTTGGAAATATTTAGATTAGTTCAAAATAAAAATTAATACTTCCATTGAACAAAGAATTTAAAGCATATTGCGTTTAAAATTAGTTGCACTTTTAACCACCCGAATGATACACTGTGCCCTGTCGACGTTGCTGCGTCAACAAAAGCAGGCGAATCGGAAAATCAAAACAGAAATACGGATTACTACGCATTAGTGTTGGTGAGTTTGGCACGAGCGTGATCGCATGCACACGTGCCAGTTGAGCAAAATCGTATGTGCCTTTGGCTGGGGTTTTCTTCTTCATAGCACGTTTTATGCGCTCGTCGCAGCCATTATGACGTAATGCACTGCGCGACGAAACTGGTGATTTTGGGCAGAAAACGGAGATGCACAAAAAATTGTCTTCAGCCACAATTAATTATATTTTAATTACTTCTTTTTGCGAACTATTGCACCTTTAGAGGTTCAAAGTAGAAGGCCAGAGTTTATGGAATTATGTTCTGAAAAAAAACAATAGAGCTTTTTCATCTCTAAATATTGTATAAACAATGTTGGGAATCAAGCCAATTCCTTCAACAAGACACTTTGAAATGAAAGATTTCAATGCTGGAACAAGAAGATAATGTGTGATGTGTAACGTTTTGTTTTTCTTGATGAAGAGAACTTGATGAATTAAATTTTGCTCAAATCTTAGGCCCAGGAAGAGGCATTCTACAACAAACTACCTGCTGGCCTTTCCCTAGTCAGCTGATACTTTAACGAGTTAAGCAAAATTAAATCAAGGAAAAACAGTAATGGTATGTCGAAACCTTTCGAGGATTGTACCTCATCAAGGAATCTTGTGAAGCAACACATCCATTAGATTTCTGATTAGGAAGCTATTATCCTAAGCGGGAAGGATATCGTGATCTCTACAAAAACCAAACTGCCGCACGGGTGAGTTGGTAGGATGATTTGATGAATACAATTTATACAGTTTGATGAATACCAAGCTGAGTCTAGCTGAGAATGTCTCGTTAGCAAATATACGAGTAGGGAACCGATTCCAAAAAAAAGACCTGTCCATCCTTAACAGCTTATTCTAGCGAATGTTTCGGAATCGTTCATGCTACGTGTTATCGGTTCTGGAATAAACATTCAGTAACATCGAAGTTCTTTTGTATTTGTGGATTTGTTTTCTTGTACATTATACGTTCTCAAAAACGTACTATTCGTAACGATTTCATAGACAGGGCTGGTAGCGCTTTCGAAATTCTTCATTCTTATCAATCATAGAAAGAATTGAACAGTGTAAATTGCTTAACCTTTACCTTTCTGGTTGTCTGTGAACATTAAGCAAAATGCCCTGTTTCTAAACGTGCACAAATATTCACTCCTATATATATCGAACATTAGCCTAATGCTTGCTAATAATGATCAAGAGATGTGGAGGATGAATAAATCATTCCGGACCAAAGATCACATCGTTTGCATTACAAGTTTCATTAGCTTTTTAATTACATTATTGATTTAGAGGTATAATGATCGATCAAACATGAAGCTACCGCAACATCTTAAAAATTATTATATTTGAATCAAATAGCTATTTGATACTGGCTTTTCATTTGATACTGGCTTTGGTTATCGACAGCGTATAGAAGATGATGTGGATGATTCGACCCCATAAATTTATTGGCGACAGTAAGCATAAATTTATTGGCTTCATGGAGTCCTAAAAAGAATAAAATGCGATTATTTACTTGTCTCCCACCATCGCCAATATTTACCAAAGCCAAATCATACGTACCTTACACTAAGTCAATGATTGTAGCGTGGTCTGTTGCCTTCCCCTTTCGGTTTGTAAACACTCTCGGGATGATGCGTTTTTTGCCTGCACACAGAACGCAAATGTCCGGGTTGGAAGCAAATTTGGCACGTTTGATGACGATGATAGCAGCGATCACCAGTGTGCCCTTCATGCCCACACACGTTACATTCTGGCTTCGGTTTGTGGGGATGCCCTTTGTTGTTCCGTTCCGTCAACACTTTCGGTTGCTGTTGTCGTTGGTGGGATTGGTGGGCAACAGTTGGAGGTTTCTGGTGCTTAACGTTGTTCGATTGCGCATTCCGATTGGATTTGTTTTTATGCGCTGGTTCGGCTGGCCGGGGACGATCATGTTTCAGCTGATGATGCTGTCCTTTTGTAAGGGGGCCACGATTATTTCCTTTCGGAAACGGTACCTCGGTTTTCGGTTTTGATTCTCCAAGACCCATAGCTGACGCACAGAAAAACGCACATTCAAAGAGAACAAACAGCAGACGACTACTTGCAAGCGCGATCAGTACTGAACTGTGTATGGGTAGCCGTAAAGTCGTATCGAAAAGTGCAGCGTTATTTAAACAATGCAGTGTTCCTCAACCATAAATGTTGAACATATTTTTTCATATTTAATATACGTTGGACCTAAATAATGACTCACGCGCGCCACTATTCCGGAAGCCTTTTTTACGGTTTAGGTATCCAGAGAGTTATATGATTTGCATATTAATGAATTTAAATTCATGGATAGCTAAATAAATATAACAAGAACGTAATAAAAAATAAAACCTAAACCTTTACCAATTTTTCCGATGGATAATTGTCGAGTAGAGCCATATAAATTGTTGTCTATTTTTCCTCGACGGCCACTGGAACAACACAACCGGCTGCACGCACACAACCGTAGCTATCAACAAGTGCATTTGCACTTTGTCAGCTACATACATTCAATTGTGCTAAAGTTCGCGGGTAAGAACACGTCGAAACGGAATTGCGTAAAATGTAGCAAATTTTGCATCATGCAAACACACACATACAAACTGATGTTCAATGTAGTAAAACAAACTTGCAGTGTGTGGCGTGTGGCGTTACCAATGTTTTCTGAACGTTGCGAATGATTCATACTTCTTATCAACGGCGTTGGTCCAGAATGTTCCGATAAAGCTGCAAGGCCAGTAATTTTTTTCTCTAGCTTATCTCCACACGTCGGGTGTGTCAAGCTTTGAACGGCCGAACAGCCGTTATTCAGTGAATGGAAGTGAAGTTGTCTGTACCGTTGGTGTTTCTCGTGTTAATCGATAAAAGTCTGAAGTCAGGAGAGTAACTACAAGCTAGTACGATGGGAAATTTGTTGTGTTGCTGGAATACAGACCGATCGTTTGATGAATATTTGCAACGACCCGCAATAAGGTCCATCAACTCGGTAATCAAAAATGCCCAAGCGCAACCGAATTTCGGTGATACGACAGTACCCGTTAATCCGGAATCATGCGTAACGGTAACAAATTTGCCGTCACCTGGTCCAGTGCCACCTATGGGAAATATCAACCCATTACAACGAAATTTGCAAACAAAATTACATCCCAGAAAAGCTACCGATTTGGTGGCAGTCGAAAAGGTGAACATGGTACATGCGAAGCCCGCCTTTAGCAAACCTCAAAGAGCTGCTCACAATATGGCAGAAACGCAGACATGTAAGGCATGCGGGGAAATTGGCCACTTGACCGAAAGCTGCCGTTATTTTACACGATTGTGTTTCCATTGCCGCGAGGAAGGGCATATCAATCGCATTTGCCCGAAGCGTAAACGCCACGGAATCAAACAAAAGGAAAATCGAACTCAACAGAAAGGAACCAATCAAGTGGCTGGTCGTGAGCAAAAGCATAAGCTACTACACAAGCAGCACGGCACTAAAGTGCAAAAGCGCACCAAATCGATAAAAAATTAAAGCACCAACATGGGGCCCAATGTGACCACAATGAAATGGTAGTGCATTTTAATAAACTAATGCGTTAGTTCTATGCGCTCTGGCCAGTGACGTAAGTGACACAACTGTGGCAGAAGCGATTTTGATACATTTGTTTCGATGATGAAATGTTATGATGGTTTTCTCGTTCATACTTTCACAGGAATACCCTTGCCAAGTGGCAAGGATCATTCGTCAAGACTCATACAGTCGGAAACCTGTGGACTTACGGTGTTCCTGAAAGCCGGCCCATGCCTACCTTGAGCACCGATATGTGGCCTGTATTTTTGGCACATCTAGCTGTGGCTCCTGAGTATCAAGCTGGACTGGATCAGGATCAGCTTATTGATTCAGCGATTGGCTGAGCGGTGTGTAGCGAACAGCACAGAGCATGATGCGTTCTGGACGAGTTCTCTGCAACCCAAGTTGCATTCAGTTTTCCGATGCTCCGTAATGGTGCATGAAAGGGCAAACAAAGCGTACCGAATTAAACTGAATTTTATTAAAATCTCGCACTACAATAAACTTAGAGGAATTTTTTTTTTAAACATTTGCCATCTTTTAGAATTTAAATGTACAAGGTCTACAGGTATGCAAAAATCTATAAAAATGGATTCAAGTTTATTCTTCAAAGTAATTGCTTTCGCAAGTCACACATGTTTTTTACTAGCCACAAACCAATCCTCTTCTTTGGCTCTACAACTTCATGGGAGCTTGGCCTTCCATTACTGGCTTCCTTGACTTAGTTCATTCGCAGCTGGACAGTCAGTCCACCGTCCCTAAACCAAAATCAAGCTGTTTAACCAACTATTTTACAGTTTTTTACCTAAAAATAACTATTCTGATTGGAAAAAAAACGCGAATCAAATCTGTTCGGTTTATACAAAAGTTAGATTGTTCGCGCCTAGGGGGTATGCAAGTTATAAATGTGTCCAGGCTAAATTCATTGTTAATACGCCTAAAGATAGGCAATAGGCAGACACTTGTATTGGTGTCTGGGATAAGAACCAAACAGAAAGTGTATACATCGCTACTGTAACATGCATCCTGCATCATACCGTTGGTGTCGCTCGCTAGTGCTCCAACATACCACCAGTGCGTCGTGCATCCCATTGTTGGCATCACTCTCCAGTGTTCCAACCCACCACCAGTGCGTCGTGCTATCCATCGTCGGTGTCGCTGTCCAGTGTTCCGGCTTACCAGTGCATCCTGCATCATACCGTTGGTGTCGCTCGCTAGTGCTCCAACATACCACCAGTGCGTCGTGCATCCATTGTTGGCATCACTCTCCAGTGTTCCAACCCACCACCAGTGCGTCGTGCTATCCATCGTCGGTGTTGCTGTCCAGTGTTCCGGCTTACCAGTGCATCCTGCATCATACCGTTGGTGTCGCTCGCTAGTGCTCCAACATACCACCAGTGCGTCGTGCATCCATCGTTGGCATCACTTTCCAGTGTTCCAACCCACCACCAGTGCGTCGTGCTATCCATCGTCGTTGTCGCTGTCCAGTGTTCCGGCTTACCAGTGCATCCTGCATCATACCGTTGGTGTTGATCGCTAGTGCTCCAACCTATCACCAGTGTGTCGTGCATCCCATCGTTGGCATCACTTTCCAGTGCTCCAACCTACCAACAGTGCGTCGTGCTTCCCAGTGTGTGTGTCGTTCTTCAGTGTTCCTGCGGCAATCCAGTGCTCCAGTGCGTCGTGCATCATCGTCGGTGTTTCAGCTTACCACCCGTGCAACGTGTTTCCCACCGTGTGTGTCATTCTTCAGTGTTCCTGTTTAGCAGTCTATAGTCAGTTAAGCAGAGTAAAGAGCCTAACAAAATGCCGATCACACATTCTCCTACAAAGGCAGATCAGTCCAATAATCTGTTGTTCGACGACGAAATAATGGCTGACCAGGCGTCATCAAGATCTCTGGTGCCACATGTTAAACCCATTCCGGACGGGTTGAAGGTGGCACGAATCAAGCATCAAACTCTACAACGGAGACTAACAAACATCCAGTCAGCGGTGGCAGACAGTTCGGTAACTAATGCCACGCTTCGAGTTTATGGCCAAACTCTTGATGACTTAAAAAACTCACAAAGAGCTCTGATGGACCACATCATCGAACTATTACCAGATGATCTATCCAACGACTTGGAAGAAGATGAAAGGTTCCAACACACGTACACAACCATCGCATCACAACTGGAGGCAGCTACAGAAAAATCAATGGTTATCATTGACACACCCATCGCTCCACAGGTACAACTTCCTATACCGACACCAAAGTTTAATGGTGAATATGAGCATTGGCCGAAGTTCAAAGCCATGTTTACTGACATCATGAAACGGTCAAATGTGTCAGATGCCGTGAAACTTCACCATCTCAACAATGCGCTAGTAGGAAGCGCCGCTGGCATTTTAACGGCCAGCGTCATGAGCTCCAACAACTTTGATAGTGCTTGGGAAATTCTGGAAAACCGTTTCCAAAACCCACGGGTCATCATCGACAAGCACATCGAAGGTTTACTGCATCTGAAGCCGGTATCAAGAGAATCCGCCAAAAATCTGCGAGAGCTAATGGAGAGTTGCAAGTGTCACGTGGATGGCCTCAGACACATGGGTAAACCATTGGATGAAACCAGCAACCTGATTATAAACCACATCTTAGTATCGTGTCTTGACATCGACACAAGGAAACTGTGGGAGCGCACACTGAAGGCAGGTGAATCACCGGAATTGAACACAACGTTGGAGTTTATTCGTAAGCAATGCGAAGTTTTGGAACATTGTGTACCAATGACAACATCATCAAAAGGCAGGTCACCAAATACCAGAGCATACACCACCACCATTGTTCAACCCTCGTTCCGGTGTCCGATATGCAGTGAACATCACCCGATCTACAAGTGCCCCTCGTTTCTTGGATTACCGACCGGAGCCAAAAAAAGGAAAATTACGGAGTTAAAACGATGCCACAACTGTTTTGGTACCGGACACCCAACACACAAGTGCTATTCCAAAGCAACATGCCGAGTATGTCATCAAAAACATCATACTCTGTTGCACACAGACGAAGCATCATCATCCAGTCCAACCTGCTCCTCGAAACCATCGACTTCTTTTGGCAAGCCAGCTTCTCAATCGAGTTTACCTGCCGTGGCTTTGAACGTGAACAGTGATTCGACGACTACTGTACTGTTATCAACAGTAATACTGCTCATCATTGATCAGTATGGAAGTGAGCATCAAGCCAGGGCCTTACTGGACAGTAGCGCCCAGTCCAATTTTATCACTGGTAGATTTGCCCAACTGTTACGCTTACCCAGCCAATCGGTTAACATTCCCTTGTCGGGAATTGGTGGCAGTGTAACAACAAATGTTCGTCACAAGGTTCGAGCCATCATCTGCTGTTCATCGTACTCAACATCAGTGGAATTGCTGGTCCTACCAAAGCCGTCCCTTGATCTGCCAAGAGAATCGTTCAACATTAATGGTTGGAATATTCCACAACACTGCACGTTAGCGGATCCATCATTCAACAAGGCTAGCCGCATCGACGTCATCTTGGGAGCTGAATACTTCTATGACCTTCTCGACGCGGGACGTATATCACTAGGAGCTGGTTACCCTACCCTGCAAGCTACCAAATTTGGATGGGTAGTAAGTGGAAATGCAACTGTCTCTACATCATCACCATCGCCAACAATTTGTGCTGTGGCGACTCACTCTTCAAGTCTGGAATGTTTAATGAAAAGGTTCTTCGAAATAGAAGATATGAGCGATTCATCAAGTTGGAGCATCGAAGAACAGTCCTGCGAAGATTTCTACAAACAAACAACAACACGAGATCATGAAGGAAAATATGTAGTCCGACTTCCAAGAAAACCCGAGATGGCTGGCACGTTAGGAGAATCAAAATCTATAGCTTTACGTCGGTTTTTAGCTATTGAGCGGCGCTTGCAAAAGGAACCAGAGACGAAAAGGGCATACATCGACTTCATGGACGAGTATCTTCGGCTTGGCCACATGAGTAAGGTGGTAAATCCAGACGTGTCAGAAAACTATTACCTACCGCACCATCCAGTGTTTAAAGCAGACAGCACCACCACCAAATGTCGAATTGTTTTCGACGCATCGAGCACCACCACCTCTGGATTATCATTAAACGACACATTAATGATTGGGCCTACCATCCAAGACGACGCCTTCTCCATTCTGTTACGATTTAGAACAAGAACCGTGGCCCTTACTGCAGATGTTGCAAAGATGTACCGGCAGGTGTGGGTACATCCCGAAGACCGTGCACTACAACGAATACTATGGCGATCATCACCTGACGAGCCCATTGAAGAATATGAATTGAACACCGTCACCTATGGGACAGCCTCCGCTCCATTCTTAGCTGTCAGGTCATTAAAACAAACCATCGAAGACCATGCGCAAGAGTTTCCCATCGCTGCCAACCGGTTTAATGACTTTTATGTTGACGACTTCGTGTCAGGCGAGAGGACATCGGAAGCAGCTCAACTTTTGCAGAATGAAATGGAGCAATTGTGCAGAAAGGGCGGATTTCCAATTCGTAAATGGGCATCCAACGTACCAGCGGTCCTGTCAGGCATTGAAGAGCAAGATTTGGCTGCCAGCCCTTTCTCAAGCAGCAACAACGAAGGAGCATTGGCCACACTTGGACTAGTGTGGGATCCGTCATCAGACACGCTACGATTCAAAATAAATATTCCGGAGGCAAGCGGGATCATCACCAAGGCGAAAGTTCTCTCCTGCATCGCTAGGATATATGACCCATTGGGCATAGTGGATCCCGTAAAGGCAACAGCAAAACAGTACATGCAACAAATTTGGAGTTTGACCAACGAGAAATCTCAACCATTGGGATGGAACGACGAGCTTCCCGTATCGATGCAAAAGGATTGGATGCAGTTTCAATCCCAATTGGAGCAGCTACGAAGTCTTGAAATTCCTCGTGTAGCAGTCGGCAAAACATCTACAAATCTACAACTTCACCTTTTCTGTGACGCCTCTGAAAAGGGTTACGCCGCATGCTGTTATATCCGAAGCGAGGACGTGTCTGGAAACATCACGATGCAACTCTTTGTGTCAAAATCAAAGGTGACACCACTGAAAAGTAAACATTCCATAGCCAGACTGGAACTTTGCGCAGCCCATCTGTCGAGCCAACTGTACGAACGAGTAAAGAAAGCTGTAAACCTCAACGCACCCACTGTATTTTGGACGGACTCCATGACCGTCATCCATTGGTTACGAGCTTCTCCGAGTAATTGGAAACCGTTCGTCGCAAATAGGGTTTCGCAAATCCAGCAACTGACCGCAGGGTGCACATGGCGTCACATACCAGGAGTGGATAATCCGGCAGACTTGGCGTCACGAGGATGTTTGAGCGTGGACATCTTAAATAGTTCCCTATGGTGGCAGGGACCGAAATGGATTCATCAACCAGAGGAGTATTGGCCAAACACATCACCATCAGTTAATACAGACGCAGCAACTGCAGAACAACGAGTGTCCATCGCCGCATACCCAACAGTGGAAATGTCACCCAATCGCATCTTCTCCCTGTATTCATCCTTTTTGAAACTACGGCGAATGATCGCATACTGGATACAGTTCATGAATCGGTGCGCAAAACGCCATACATACCAGGCCAAAGGATTAACCACAAATGACCTCAGAGAAGCCGAAAAGGCATTGTGCAGACTGGCTCAACAAGAGGTCTACAAAGCAGAGCTGAAAACATTACGCCAAAGGAAACTAGTTCCTGCATCGTCAAAATTGAAATGGCTCAACCCGCAGTTAGGAACAGATGATATCATCCGAGTCGGCGAGCAATTCAGCCCTTCCCGTAGCCGCCAAGCATCCAATTTTAGTTCCCGGTGATCATCCGCTAGCCAGTTTGATAATGAAGTACTATCACCAGACACTTCTTCATGCCGGCCCTCAATTGATGCTAAATACTAGCCGACAACGTTACTGGATCATCGGCGGATTCCGATCAGGGTTTAATTCGACCTGTTTAAGATACAGCTAATGCAAAGCGAAGAAAGAACAAAAAGTATTGTCATATAAGTCATGGTCGCGCTTTTTATTGTATGATCCTTGTATGATTATTTGACGTAGAATGTTAAACGGTTGTACAAAGCAAGCAAAAACCAAACGCTAGCGAACGTGCACTCTCTGGAACGTGGAGGCGTTCCAGAATTCTTAGATAGCCACGAAGAAACTCTGCTGCACGGACACCTCCGACGCACTGTCATCCATCTTTTTGAAAGACTTTTGAAACTGCTGGAATCGGCTACGCCGTTGCTGCAGATCCGTCCCGAACGTGTACTTCGGTAGGTCGGGTTGCGAGTTCTTGCGAACCGATAGTGGTGATTGTTGTACATCCGCTGTGGTACGTATCGAACTCATCCGAGGACTAGCGATACCGACCGGTTTGGTAACCTGTGCCTGCAACTGGTGCTGTCGGTCGTATTCATCCTTTAGCGTTTGGTACGTATCCCGGCGGGATGAAGATTTTTCCTGGGTGCTATAGTGCCGCTCCCGGACGTTGCCAATCGATCGCTCGTCGTGCGATTCTCGCCCCGTTCGCCACTGGCCGCTTTCGACCAGTGTTTTGCCACGATCCGGTGATCGTTTCCCGGCCGTCTCGGTGGCACTCGTCGATAGGTAAAACCCCGGTTGCCGTTTGTTAACCACACTGTAACCCATTTCGATTTCTTTCTGTCTACTTTTCAGGAAGCTACTTTCGGTCGGTTTGTACAGCGTCGAACGACTCCCAGGAGGAGGCGTTATGCTATCCCGACCGCTGTTGTAGCTGTTTCCGTCCTCTTTCAGCGGTTGTACAGACAGGGCAGAGGTCGATCGCCGATACTCGTCGATAGGTAAAACCCCGGTTGCCGTTTGTTAACCACACTGTAACCCATTTCGATTTCTTTCTGTCTACTTTTCAGGAAGCTACTTTCGGTCGGTTTGTACAGCGTCGAACGACTCCCAGGAGGAGGCGTTATGCTATCCCGACCGCTGTTGTAGCTGTTTCCGTCCTCTTTCAGCGGTTGTACAGACAGGGCAGAGGTCGATCGCCGATCGTATGTGCCGGTTGTAAAGTATCGTTGCTTACCGGGTGACAAACTGCGCTCCCGGTGACTGATAAGTGAATCACGCGAACTTTGGCGCGATTGCTTCATCGCCTCCACCTTCGCCTTAAATTTTTCCTCCTCGTCCAGCTTACAGTTAATGCCGACGTCACGGAACCGGGGTGCAGGCACGATCGTCGTTTCCGAAGCGGTAGAACCTTTGCGAGAGCTGCCGTGCCGCTTCGAATCGCTTCCGTTGCCGTTGCCCTTGTTGAAGAGCGTTCTTTCGAAGCGCTTGATGAAGCTTTCTACCTTCTGTACCGGTTTGGAGGTTTTGAAGGATTTCTTACGATAAGTGCGCGAATCAACCACCACCGGAAGTTGCTCCTGTGAGCTGAGGGAAATGTTTTTCGCGTACAGAGGCTCAAACACATCCGTCGTTGGAGGTGCTGGGATTTCTGGAAAGGAAAATGAGACAGGATTTAGCTGAAGAAGTATACACCCTACCAACCAACTAAGCACGTCACTTACTTGCCGGTCTGGTGTAGGTGCCGGTGTTGATCGGCTCATCGTTCGTCTCGTTGATCGTAAATGTGTCGCTGCGTGTAACCGCATGCCGTACACGGTCCGGCACATCGTCGTCATGGCGTGTGAATGTGTTCGTGCGCAGGATGCTGGTCGGTTGCTTCTTACCGTCCGGTTGCTTATCGAGATAAACCACAATCGGGGCTGGGTTTTCTTTCCCGTACCGACCTGACGATGATCCACTGTGTTGCTGCTGCTGCTGCTTCGATCCACTGCGGTTCTGCATCACTCCAACGCTGTTACTGCTACTACGTCGTCTAGCATTATTGAACGACGAACGATCGGGTTCTTCTGTGATCGTACGACCCGCAGAGGTTGAGTTTTTTCGACTGCCACTTGATGATGTCGACTTTACCGGTGCCGTAGCAGTCTTGGAAGAAGGTGTATCGGTACGCATCGTTCCACGCTCGGTTCCGCCGTACGGTGATGGCGGTGCAGTACTGAGAATCAGATTCGGACGAAACGTTCGTAGAAAGGACATCACTGTGTACTGCCGAGCCTTTGAAGGAAGATTCACAAATGTTAAAACGAGACTAAAGGCAACAAAACACGACCGGAAGGAGGAAGGATGTCAGCGAGAGAGAGAGATACACACACGCGAGATGTTATGGTTCTGAGGTTCTGATTGGATTTGATCGGATCGTTGTCATGTCATGTGTCCATATGTGTGGTCACCGAAGGCGGATTGCACGGTTTTGCAAATGAGATCAACTCATTTGCAATGCAAATTTCACGTGCGTCGGTTTTATAAGGGCATTGTACGCAGAGAGCAGCACACGGTAACCCGGAACCCTGGTAACAACCATCAAACAGGTAAGTGATCTTTTCTTAGTATGGTTTCACTTTTTAGTATTTCACTTGACATTGCAATTATTCTTTGGTGAGCTATGCGTAGCTTACTTTAACCATAATGAGCGCACGGTCTTTAGTGGTAACGACAACAGACTCTAATGCACCAGGAACATGTATTAAATATGGGAATATCAAGTCGAGGGTACCTCTCCAACAAAAAAAAAGAACATGAACAAGGTATGATCGTTCAGCACGTTAAACATGCAAGCTTATTAATTTTACTTTACTTCACTTTATTTCTACTGAGCTATGAGTAGCTTACTTTAACTATAATGAGCGCACGGTCTCTAGTGGTAACGACAACGGACTCTAATGCACCAGGAACATGTATTAAATATGGGAATATCAAATCGAGGGTACCCCGGACCTCTCCAACAAAAAAAAAGAACACGAACAAGGTGTGTTCGTTCAGCACGTTAAACATGCAAGCTTATTAATTTTACTTTACTTCACTTTATTTCTAGAGTAAACACTGGTCCATCCTAGAGCTGGACAAACAGACCACGCAAAAAATATCTAAATTTTAATGGATCTCACTACACCTATGATCGTACCACCGTTCTGCCTGGCAACAACGTCCGAAAATCAAAGACCTTCTTCGACAGACAATCCACGAATGCGAAAACCTGTTTTCATATTTATGATGTCGCTGGCTCTCAACCGAAACAACGACACAAACTGCCGGCTGATCGCGGCGCTGCAAGCCAGAGGTAACTGGTTTGCATCTCGCGCTAATCTCTCGAAGACTCCTTTCTCCTTTGCCGAGGAACAACACCTTGCGATAAAGCTGTTAAACGCACTGCACCATTCTACCCGGGTTGAAACTCACTTTGGGGTTGATTTATTGACACGGTTAGGATGCTACGTGAAACCGAATCGAGCAGCTTCTGCTCCACATGTTCTACTGGTGTGGTGTGTTGTTTGCAAGCCGCGATAATACTACTTCCGGCAATGTATGCCCACCCCTAGATTCAGCTCACGTGTTGCCGAATCGAGCAGCTTCTGCTCCACATGTTCTACTGGTGTGGTGTGTTGTTTGCAAGCCGCGATAATACTACTTCCGGCAATGTATGCCCACCCCTAGATTCAGCTCACGTGTTGCGTTGGCTACCGTGACGCAGTGAACCGGATTTCACACGTTCGAAACAAACACCGGTGCGCTTGCGAACCTCACGCCGGTCGAGATGCAAAACAGCGACTGCGCGGATACGGGGTTTTCGAATCTCGGTCGCTGATCGAACGCGACCTTCCGCCACCGTCCCCGACCGGCCAGGCGGGGGATGTATGCGCCTACGCGTGGCTCTATACGGCTACCACTACCACACCGTTAGCGTGCGCACACACAATGTGAACGTGGTACCATCGTGGGGTGCCAGATTAGGTACCACCGGGGTTTGCACTAAACGGCGTTACAACAAACCGACCAGATGAGACATCAGCGGGAAGCGCGGTCCCAGAACGCAACCGGCGTGGGTTGTAAGTGTGTGGGAGCAGTTCGTGTGATCGTGCGTGTGTGTGTGTGTGTATTGCGACGGAAACGGAACCAATTGGACCGGTGCGTCTTGTGCGAAAACAACAAGACAGAGACAAGAGATCAATCTTTTGGAACAGAAGGAGGTCTGTCCAGGTTTGGCTGGCTGGCTCCCTTTGCTGTATGTGTTCCGGTATGATCTCATGCCACTTAATTTCAGGTTAGCATTGGTAGCGTGTCCCGGAACACCGTAGCCACCAAATGCGCGAATAAAAGCGAACGATAGGTAACGCTTTTAAAACTGTCCACAGTGTTGGGCAGCGATTGCGGTCAGAGGACCGTACCGAATCGGGGTGTTAAATCGCATCTCCGGTGATTGATTTTCATCTCTTTGAATCTTCCATCGTTAGAATGGAATCGGGGGTTTTTCCCCCAAGAGCGTTCGTGGTGGTTACCTCGTGAGTCTGCAAAACATTTGCCGTTGTTTGAGCACAGCAGGATGCACGGTATGTTTATCCGATGATTGTATGTTTTTATTAAACCTGTGCGCCGTAGCATTTGCATGTGGTCAGCACTGTTAACTGCTCAAAGTGACGAGTGAGGTGTGCACAAAACAAACGCATCCCATCTTGCATCGAGGTCATCGATGTCATGGCAAATGATGGCGAATGTTTGCACATTACTTGCCGGGGATGTTATAGGCAGGACTGGATATCGTTTCTAGATGTTTCTTCTTCTGCAGAGATGAGAGCTTGTTCAGATGGACTAATGAAGTAAATGACTTCGAGGCTCATTAGAAATTGCCCAATACCTAAATGGGACACTTCTTATACCATGTAGAAGGATGGAATGTCTTGATATTCTTGGTCAGCTTCGGATAATGCTGTATTAACGATCTTCGGTATATGAGGAATTCCAGTTACATGTATAAGCAGCTATTGATCATTGCACACAATTCGTTCTTTATAACCTTAACCTTCTTCCACGCGAAACACAACCAGCTTACAGCTCTCTTATCGGGTGTTTACTTTCCTGTCTGCAGCCTGTCTTTTTTGATGAACCATAGATAAAATCAGTGTACATATCAGCTTGCAAATACCAAATTAACGCAAAACATAACCGGCGGTGAAAGGCCTCAACGCACACATACACACCTCGATAGCGATCTTTATCAGCTACGATGCGGAACCACACGATATAACACAATTGTTGTGGTGGTATAAGATGATGAATAGTAGATTAATTGCCCATTTCGCGATTACCGCACTTAACGATGATTGCAAAAACAAGGCCCAGACCCGGAAAAGGCAGCAAAGGAAAATAATGAACCCGGTCTCCCATTTCCTCGTAACACTTTCATCCGAGTCCGTTAGTGAATAAAGCCGGCTATGTGGTACCGCTCTTGCGAAGTTTCTGATTAGACATCGGTACGGCCCCTGAGTGCGTGCTTCTTTCGGGTGGCCTCAATAGTAGCGAAAACCCGAACTGTTCATATTCCGCCGGAAAAGACACACGGGGGCAGGATGAGCTTGTAGTGCCTGCCTTCGAAAAGTGTTCACCTTCAAAGTGTGCAAAGAATGGAACCAGTTTGTTGCGTTTTGCTTTAATGCGCAACGTCTAAACATGCGCGGCGCCGGTGAGCTTGTGGCGAGATTGTTGAATAGCAAGTCCCAAGATGTGTCGTTTGGTCGGGTCGGTTTCTTGCTGAATCGTACCCGGTCCACCGTGTTCTTGCCATCGATGAGGTCATCGTTCCTTAAATTACATTACAGGTAGACCGAAGCAACGCGTAAAAGAGACGAGCCATACGCCGGTCCGGTAAACTTCATCGCGGTCGCGATCATTCGAAGATCATCGGGAACGTACAACCGAAACCTGCTCCATTCTGCACCGAGCCGAGTTGGCTTTAATTGGGCATCCAAACTTACTCCTCTCTCTCTCTCTCTATCCGTGCCGTATCTTTTCACCGGCCAGAGTTTCTGCAGCACTAATTACACCGGTTTGCATGTGAATTTGTGAAGCCCGTTGGAATACCCCGGGGGTTTTTCTACCGGACGGACTGTGCTGAGGACAGGCTTGCTTTCAGTAAACACTGGTCCATCCTAGAGCTGGACAAACAGACCACGCAAAAAATATCTAAATTTTAATGGATCTCACTACACCTATGATCGTACCACCGTTCTGCCTGGCAACAACGTCCGAAAATCAAAGACCTTCTTCGACAGACAATCCACGAATGCGAAAACCTGTTTTCATATTTATGATGTCGCTGGCTCTCAACCGAAACAACGACACAAACTGCCGGCTGATCGCGGCGCTGCAAGCCAGAGGTAACTGGTTTGCATCTCGTGCTAATCTCTCGAAGACTCCTTTCTCCTTTGCCGAGGAACAACACTTTGCGATTAAGCTGTTAAACGCACTGCACCATTCTACCCGGGTTGAAACTCACTTTGGGGTTGATTTATTGACACGGTTAGGATGCTACGTGAAACCGAATCGAGCAGCTTCTGCTCCACATGTTCTACTGGTGTGGTGTGTTGTTTGCAAGCCGCGATAATACTACTTCCGGCAATGTATGCCCACCCCTAGATTCAGCTCACGTGTTGCGTTGGCTACCGTGACGCAGTGAACCGGATTTCACACGTTCGAAACAAACACCGGTGCGCTTGCGAACCTCACGCCGGTCGAGATGCAAAACAGCGACTGCGCGGATACGGGGTTTTCGAATCTCGGTCGCTGATCGAACGCGACCTTCCGCCACCGTCCCCGACCGGCCAGGCGGGGGATGTATGCGCCTACGCGTGGCTCTATACGGCTACCACTACCACACCGTTAGCGTGCGCACACACAATGTGAACGTGGTACCATCGTGGGGTGCCAGATTAGGTACCACCGGGCTTTGCACTAAACGGCGTTACAACAAACCGACCAGATGAGACATCAGCGGGAAGCGCGGTCCCAGAACGCAACCGGCGTGGGTTGTAAGTGTGTGGAAGCAGTTCGTGTGATCGTGCGTGTGTGTGTGTGTGTATTGCGACGGAAACGGAACCAATTGGACCGGTGCGTCTTGTGCGAAAACAACAAGACAGAGACAAGAGATCAATCTTTTGGAACAGAAGGAGGTCTGTCCAGGTTTGGCTGGCTGGCTCCCTTTGCTGTATGTGTTCCGGTATGATCTCATGCCACTTAATTTCAGGTTAGCATTGGTAGCGTGTCCCGGAACACCGTAGCCACCAAATGCGCGAATAAAAGCGAACGATAGGTAACGCTTTGAAACTGTCCACAGTGTTGGGCAGCGATTGCGGTCAGAGGACCGTACCGAATCGGGGTGTTAAATCGCATCTCCGGTGATTGATTTTCATCTCTTTGAATCTTCCATCGTTAGAATGGAATCGGGGGTTTTTCCCCCAAGAGCGTTCGTGGTGGTTACCTCGTGAGTCTGCAAAACATTTGCCGTTGTTTGAGCACAGCAGGATGCACGGTATGTTTATCCGATGATTGTATGTTTTTATTAAACCTGTGCGCCGTAGCATTTGCATGTGGTCAGCACTGTTAACTGCTCAAAGTGACGAGTGAGGTGTGCACAAAACAAACGCATCCCATCTTGCATCGAGGTCATCGATGTCATGGCAAATGATGGCGAATGTTTGCACATTACTTGCCGGGGATGTTATAGGCAGGACTGGATATCGTTTCTAGATGTTTCTTCTTCTGCAGAGATGAGAGCTTGTTCAGATGGACTAATGAAGTAAATGACTTCGAGGCTCATTAGAAATTGCCCAATACCTAAATGGGACACTTCTTATACCATGTAGAAGGATGGAATGTCTTGATATTCTTGGTCAGCTTCGGATAATGCTGTATTAACGATCTTCGGTATATGAGGAATTCCAGTTACATGTATAAGCAGCTATTGATCATTGCACACAATTCGTTCTTTATAACCTTAACCTTCTTCCACGCGAAACACAACCAGCTTACAGCTCTCTTATCGGGTGTTTACTTTCCTGTCTGCAGCCTGTCTTTTTTGATGAACCATAGATAAAATCAGTGTACATATCAGCTTGCAAATACCAAATTAACGCAAAACATAACCGGCGGTGAAAGGCCTCAACGCACACATACACACCTCGATAGCGATCTTTATCAGCTACGATGCGGAACCACACGATATAACACAATTGTTGTGGTGGTATAAGATGATGAATAGTAGATTAATTGCCCATTTCGCGATTACCGCACTTAACGATGATTGCAAAAACAAGGCCCAGACCCGGAAAAGGCAGCAAAGGAAAATAATGAACCCGGTCTCCCATTTCCTCGTAACACTTTCATCCGAATCCGTTAGTGAATAAAGCCGGCTATGTGGTACCGCTCTTGCGAAGTTTCTGATTAGACATCGGTACGGCCCCTGAATGCGTGCTTCTTTCGGGTGGCCTCAATAGTAGCGAAAACCCGAACTGTTCATATTCCGCCGGAAAAGACACACGGGGGCAGGATGAGCTTGTAGTGCCTGCCTTCGAAAAGTGTTCACCTTCAAAGTGTGCAAAGAATGGAACCAGTTTGTTGCGTTTTGCTTTAACGCGCAACGTCTAAACATGCGCGGCGCCGGTGAGCTTTTGGCGAGATTGTTGAATAGCAAGTCCCAAGATGTGTCGTTTGGTCGGGTCGGTTTCTTGCTGAATCGTACCCGGTCCACCGTGTTCTTGCCATCGATGAGGTCATCGTTCCTTAAATTACATTACAGGTAGACCGAAGCAACGCGTAAAAGAGACGAGCCATACGCCGGTCCGGTAAACTTCATCGCGGTCGCGATCATTCGAAGATCATCGGGAACGTACAACCGAAACCTGCTCCATTCTGCACCGAGCCGAGTTGGCTTTAATTGGGCATCCAAACTTACTCCTCTCTCTCTCTCTCTATCCGTGCCGTATCTTTTCACCGGCCACAGTTTCTGCAGCACTAATTACACCGGTTTGCATGTGAATTTGTGAAGCCCGTTGGAATACCCCGGGGGTTTTTCTACCGATCGGACTGTGCTGAGGACAGGCTTGCTTTCTTTTGTGGTGGGACTCTCCGATCGGTTGGAGGCGTCGGATATAAATAGTTAAGTGCTGGATGATGAGGCGAAGGTGCCCTCGGCAATGACGTGAGCTATAAAATTGAACTTTGAATCATGCTTTCAGAGTACCGGCCGGGTGGTACTTTCGAAGTTGCGCCAAACGCCCACGATTGGCCCTCGGTGACTGTGCTTTGGCGGTAAAGTGACGTTCGGTATATAGTTGTGGGGTAATTATTGTATTTTACCACGTTGTTTCATTACTTTACAACATCCAGATTAGCTTTAGGAGCCCAGAATAGGAGGGAAGAGGACGTAGATTAAATATTTAAGCGATTAAGTACTATCCGCACAAAGCTTAAGTGTTTATGTAAGCTAAATTTAATATAGGGGCATTAAATGGCCCACTGCTGATCAAGGAGAAAACAATCTTTATAAATGTGGGTCACTTTAGTAATATGTAGATCATAAGGTTTTCGGTAAGGGTATATTCTAAATGACAGTGTACTGGTTATAGATCATTTCCGACCCAAGCGTTCAACTGAACAGTCTGATCGGATAGTATCTCATATTCTCAGGACTTTTTTATTTAAGTGTTGAATCCTTTTAGGACAGATATCGTCATCCATCATTCAAGGAACACATTGAGACTACACCAGGTCATGTCTATTAGACGTGCTCCCTAGGAGCAGGCCACAAAAGAAGAAGATTGAGACTGAAACGTTTTGTAAAAGCAACGACACTAACCTAACCTAACCTTAGCTTAAGACTGTTAAGCAGCTTAACTAGGGATGTAAATTAAACGATTCCTTAAACATTTAAAAGAACAACAAGTATCATTTCGATTCGTAAGATATTACTTCAAAGCAAAACCTTGCACGAAGCATATCTCCTACTGTAAATACCACAAGTTCTTTCGCACTCGACGCCTGGCTTCCCAACGACCAATTCATGCTGCGCAGCTCAAATCTCCAGTTGGCAAGAAGGAAGAGATGGCTCAAAAGTGGTTCAAGGATTGGAAGCTGCAAGTGGGAGGGGCGGTGTGTAAACGACCTTCGCGTGTCTGACGTTCCACAACAGGGTCAGGCTACCTGTCAGACACAGTGCTGCCTCGAGGGCAAACGATATTTCTGTACGCTTTTATGCCTCGTATTATTTTTTTTTTAGTTGCACCACATCTTATCACCTTCTTGCAGTATAATTTTCTTCCGTAGCTCGCCGGGCAGAATGCGAGAATGTAGCACAGACACGCTGATGCACTCGGTGTCCGGATGCACGCACCCGGTTACCATTTATTACCCGGTTCTCTGACAGTCATTCATTGCTGCACTTCGTCTGGATGTGAATTTCAATTTAGCATTTGGCACAATGAGTTGATGATGTTGGTGTTGAAACGGTGGTAAGTTAATGCATATTTGCATTGCTCGTGGTATACAATAGGAGTACATGGTAAGATGCATACCAGATGGTACGTTTGTTTGGGAATGGTCTATGTCTATGTTTACCCCAGGGGTAGACAGAGAGGGACACAATGCGATTAAATTGTAGAACATGCTATAATAGCTTGGGAAGTAAGATTTTGTTAATGAATATGTGTCATGCATTTTGGTGATCTCTGATGCCATATGCAACCAGGGAAATTGATGAATTTCTCTTTGCATCAGTCAATCCTCACTGTGGGAGGAACGGTCCTGATACGATTCGCGCACTGATGCTGCCGTGTTAAGACCGAAGCTGCTATCATCTGAACCACCGGACTGCCCCATAACCATTGTAGGTATCTAACAACGTTTGAAAACATTAATAAAGAGTTTAACTTCGCAATATAGATTGTTGAAAGATTTTATTGAGCAGCTGAGCGTTTCTAATATGGATGATTGCTCAATGATGGATAAGTAAGCGAAATCTGCTAGGAGAGTTGTAAAATTGCAATTATAAAAAATGGTTAAAGTACTTACTACAATTTTACTACAACAGTCTTGAAATTTCTTGATTATATTGCCTAAATTTACTTTTTTATTATTTAATTATTAAATATGGTTTTATGGCTGTGCAAAAACGACCAGGATCCAATTGTCAAATCTTGAATGTCTTAAATCCATGTAATGTTTACTGGAAGTTTAGACAACTACGCAATCGAAAATGCATAATAATTTCAGTACGAGTGGTTCGAGTTGTCCGCTAGCAATCTCGTGAAGGATTTTAGGGATTAGGTATCCATTAATGTCCAAACGTAGTTGCAGCATAAAAAAAACTGCAACGAACAAGTTTTAAGGAATTTTATGCACTCTAAATGCACTCCGAAGAAAGTGTGAAAAAGTGATCTTACTTTCACAGATTCACCTGCAACGCATTATCCTTGCTATCCACATTCCTAACCTCATTTGTCCTCATTTGAGGGCATTCCTAACCCTTCGACAAATATTGCCCCCCGAGTAGATAAATTGTACGACAAACTGTTACAAGCTCGACGTTCCCTTGCGCAAAACAGTTGTTGCCTCAGTTTGGCAGTAATGAATTTCATCTGTTTATTAGCAGGTTCATTTGCACTCGACACAGTCTCCCGGTTTTGCGAAAACAACCCCATCTGGCACCGCGGTGTGATAATGTGGCACGTTGCAGTTCAACTGCATCAGTCAACGGTGTTGCACTCGGCACCAGCCAAACGATGCACGTAACCTCCACGTGTGGTCTGGCCATCCGGGCGATCGATATCGGTATTGCTTCCGCTGATGCACCGTCCGTTGTGCGCGTTTGGTACATGCACATCAGCAGCTGTACCGGGCCGAGCATGTGCTCTTAACACGAATTTATTGACCAATATGCAGCATATTGATTGTTTATTTATTTTGACTGTCCGACGGGATCGAGGGTGTTTCTAAAACCTTGAGCAAGACAGTGTGTATGCATCTGCATGCTGTTTAAATGCCAGACAGAGCAGGTAATGGTGGGCGCCAGCAAAACCTTCCCTCGGTATGCCGGAAATGAATCTTCTGACCCACTCGGGCGGTTTTGTGTTCTCAAGGTTCTTCTGGCGCGTCCGGTGTGGGATTGAAAATTGAGGAATAAGGTCTCAATCGGGTCTTCGGGTAATTCCGGACAGCATCTCGCTTTAATTTTGAACCCTTTTCTGTATGGCTGGCTGGCTCCGGTCTCTCTCGCTCTCTTGCTCGCCCGCCAACGGTACGGAAACGATGCATTAATTCGAAAATTATCCTCAATTTTACCCCATTCGAGGCCGGACGGGAAAGCACTCGCTCGGTTTTTGTTTTGGCGCTTTTCTATTCGTTTATTGGACTACACGGCGTGTTATGCAGCTTCTCCAGCGCTCGCTGCACTCAAGAATGATCGTGGTTTTGATTCGAACAGGGAAAGCGGAAGCTGGAGAAAAGGTGTTCGGAGTAGGGACAGGAAGGGGTGTGAATGAATGACTAGACGGGCCAGACTATGCCAGACGGCGGCCCACGATTCGATCGATCGTCGGTGCGAATTCGCATAAAACTGATCTGGCTTACAACGGCTTACGTTATCCCCGAGGTGGTTCGGTTCGAGAATGTACGTTAAAAACGCTAAATATACCGTCGAAACAATGTTGCTGCTGCCCGGTGTGCAGAAACCACCGACGCTCGCCGCGCGCTTTAATGCTATTGCTGACGATTGTTTCGCTTGCATCGGGAATCGTTGGTGCCCTCTTTGCATGCGATCTACTCTGCGTTGCACTTTTTTCCGCTTTTCTTTACCATGGTACAATTGGTGAAGCGTTTGTGGTTACACATCCCTATCGATTGTATGATAAAGGGTAGGAGATTTTCCAAGAATAATAACAGAAAAAAATACAATGCTGGACCTTGCTTTTTTATTCGTCCGGAAGGCAGTATTCTGATACAATGAAACGCGATTCGATTAAGTTGTCACAAAAGTTCCCTTGCTTTGATTTGCCAGAATCCATGGTTGAGAGCAAGTAAAAATTTTCAATAAATGCAAGATATTTTTACAATTAACATAAAGGGCCGAGACGGGGTCATCTTTGCGTACGCAGGACTGACTATCCAGCCAAGGATAAAACATGGTTAAGGAATCCAGTAACCCCAGATCGATTCCTTTTGCGGCTGTAGAACCAAATAAGAAGCAGAAGTTATTAGACGCAAGCCAAGTTATAATTCTAACTTATAGTTTAAGTAGTTCAAAATTTAAGCTCGCATTATTTATCCCTATCTAATAAAGATTTTCCTATCCATGATCTCTTAAAAACTTTGAATAGAGGCACTTGTGTAAGACCGCAAAATGCCTCAGAAGCTAATGAGAAAAAATCAACGATCTGGTGATTTTACGTATTTTATGGATGCGTGCATGTTTTAAAGAGTTCCTAGACAAGATCCGCATAGTATAAACACATAATATCCAGTCAAATCTCGTGCAAAATATCCCCCCGTTTGACGCGTCGTTAATAAAAGAGGCTCCCAACTGCGTCCAGCTAAAGAATATTGTGAAAAATCACAATCGGAGAGCCTGTTTCAGTCATTTTGACGGCTTTTGCAGTAAAATTAGAATAAAATTAAATGCTTTGAGTTGTCTGTTGTGTTTTCACCACCGTTTAAAGTTGGTCTTTTTTAAAACGCTTGCGATAAGAGAGAAGTCCTGGAGCTTTCATGTTTGTCGTCTACTTTTATCTGCGAATCTCTTTCCAAACACGGTACGCATCATCCTTTATTCTTCATAAGGCCTATAAGAAAATCGCGGACATGGCCAGAACATTCTTATACAGCAAGTGGTGCCTTACTGTTATTGTTATTAATATCATCATAATAGACTTCCAAATACATGGAGTTCTCTATTTCAAACAAGTTGGTTAATTTAAATAATTGATTTTAAGTTGATTAAAATGAACAGAAATTTAATATCAATTGCAATTTGTTTAAATTGAAATACCATCATCACTTTTACGACAACCTAACCGCACTGCATTCTGTCTCTAATCTTGAAAGCTCCCAGCCCACCACCTTCGATGAGTCATTTCAAGCAAATCTGGATTATCAGAGGGCGACTGATGACCGGGAGAGGAACGAATTGAGATGCCCTTTTACTGTTAATGGCCTGTGAAATTGACAAATAAATTCCGACGGTAGCAGCTTTGTTTTTGCTAATAGCACTGCAACTTCATGGGCATTATTTTTAACTGGTAAAGATTTGCTCGTAAATGTTTGAACATAAAACAAAACGAAACTGTTCTTTGGATAAGAACCGTGTGCATGTGCATCAGTTCGGCGATAGATCGCGTTTGGTGATCGTATACGTTGGCGATCGTATTATTATCTTAAGAGTTGATTCATCAACGTGCTGCTCAGTATTAATACTATCCGGTGGGACCGATGGTGTAGTGCGTAGCGGTGCTAGTTGCTAGTACAAAGGGACCGGTATTAAGAAATCGTGGCCCACGACTTCGCAAGGTTTTAATACCGACGACTAAGAAGAATTCATTCCAAAAATGTACTAAAAATCAAATGCAAACGAAATACGCTTATCATACGCAACTGGATAATCAGTTCTTGCTTAAGAAGAACGGTCCTGATAGGATTCAATCCCTGGTCCTGCTGGGTGTGATGAACCTGCTATCGGACCGGACAAAATCGACGTTTGTTATTGTTGCTTGTTGTTATTGACTCACTATCAAAATTGGCGCTTTATAATATCCCCAAAATTAAACGAAACAAAACAAAAAAACTATATTTCGTAAAATAACCTTTTAAAAGCAAATTAAAAAAAGGGAAGCATCGAAATACCTTCCCGTTTCCCATCGGAACGAAACCTGCCATGGACGTAAATTTTCCCGCATTGAACTATTTACGATCCTCCTTTTATGGTGCCTGAAATCCGATGTTTATTCATTCGAACCCGTGCATGCACACGCGTGTGTGTGTGTGACGCACAGTTTTATGTGCCCCAAAGCAAAGCGCGACAAGCTGCTGCCGCTGGGTTCCGCACACAAAGCGAACGGCGAGAAAACAAAACAAGCAACAAGAAACAAACAAAAAAGTGTATCATAATTAATTAGACCCATTCGCCCTATTGAATTGTTGTGTTACATATATGGTTAATATTGCTCCATTATACACTCACGGGGGACTCTTGGGGGTATGAGCACAGATTGTGTCCCACCAAAACCCTTGAGCTCTTTCCTGAGCGGGTTTCCTGGCTCCGTCCCGACACCACCAGCTCTCAATGTCATCGGACGGGCGCAGCAATGCGTCAGCAAACCGTTCGGCTTTTGTCTGCACACAGCCTTCGTGTGTCGTCTGGTTATGGTACGGTCCCATTCGTTAAAGTGCAACGCTGACGGGGGGAAGAACTTTAAAAACAAGTGTCCTCTGCGATCGGCACGAGAAGTTGGTTAAAAGTCAATGCAGGTAAACGAGCAAGATTGTGTTGTCCTCGTCGGTGACTTCTCGTGTCTTCGGCACGTCCACAGAAAAGACACAGCCATGCGCATCCAGAAACCATTGTGGGTTACGTGCACTTTGTACATTGGCCTTTGATCTGTCACAGTAGATCGGTGCGAGCTGGCAGTGGATTTCCCCCCCCCCTCATCTTGTTTTGCATCACTATCTTGTGCAATTAATTTAAGCACTTGTAATGGTTGGTAATAATAGCATCGATTTCACTGGCAAGCGAGTGATCTGGTTTTGTTTTTCTTCAAGAGTCGTCGTAAAATAGCCTATTTTTGTGATGAACTTACAAACCCGCTTCTTATTGTCGATCATAAAAGCGATCACATCGTGCTAGCGAGGGACGAGAGAATATTAATTGTGGCATTCATTTTTCTTCATGACAGAAACAATGCACACGGCTAAGTTATTTCCCATGAAGAAGATGAGCTAATCCAAGCCGGTGCTGTCAAATGTCTGCACAAACAATTTCGATTGCGAATGCTATTTACAGTACTGTAATTCGATAACAGCGCAGTGCATATTTTGACAGGCACTGAGCAGAGAGGTGAAATTTTCGTACGTTTTCAAAATGATAGCGAACAGGCATGGACATGGACCACGTAGCCATCGTTAAGGTGTGATAGTGGGACAGCAAGAAATAAAAATTATCTCACCGCAACGCATCGCTCCGTATGCTGGGATGGTGATTGACAGTGAAAACGATAGTGATAAGAGGCAGCCACAGACACACCAAACAACGGAATGTCTTGTGCGATAATTATTTCTTCAATTTAAAACATGTTCTACGAGGGTTTTTCGAGGTTTCTGCTTTCCAGCATGACGAGCGTAGTAGATCACAATCAGTAACGTGAAATGGCGGGTCGATCAAACACGATTGATCGGTCCCGAAACGTTTCGCTTGTCTCCGGGTCTCTGATAAATGAGGGCTCGATTTATTGTAAGCGTATAAAAAACACACACCAAAATGACACCAATATCTTCACGGACATCGATTTTGTTGAGCGATTTTGCTTTAACACATTTTGGCGGAAGTCTAGCCGACCCTGAAAAGTGCCGCGCGCGCGAGAAGAATGTCACCAGCGCGTTAAAAATATTTATGAACCTGAACAGAACGAAACATGTCTGCCACTGTATCATTGGGGTAACGCTCCGGATGACGTCATGTGTGCATATGAAAATTGTATTGCCTTCCGTTTTGGTTCGGGGTTGGCGCGTATGCACCGAGGTGACAGATATTCGTGTCTGGCACACATTGTCCAAATGCGGATACGCAAAACACGCTGGTGTTGGTAAAGGCGGTAGTGAATCGTTGTGTTGTGCATTCAAATTATTAGTCAACGCTTGCTGCCGATCGCTGCCGATAAGCAGAGGAACCGCATGGTGGGACAGTAACGTTGTCCCCTTGCTGCAACGGTCCGGAACGTGCGCATATCTAATAAACCGGGTCGTGAAGCACCATCAACAAACGCACATGGAGTTGTTGGTGGTGTGCATACCGTGTGATCGGTACTAATTGTACAGCACCAAGCCTCACGGATCGAGCGATGAGCATCTTCTGCCCGGCTGTCCCGCTTGTTTGCGGTTCGTGTAGGTGGGTTTGTTGTTGTTTACAAACGCGTGGCCCGGCGTCTTCATTATCTTGTGCAGGGGTAAGTTGACAATACAGCCCGGAGAAGCTGCTCCCGATTAATTGGGGCTCCCCGTCCGATGGTAGCGTCCATCAACGGCATCATCAGTGGCGATAATAACTGTGCGCTCAATGCTTTATGAGATCACCGTCTCGGTGGTGGAAAGCAAACAAAAAGCAGCTAAAAAGTGGGTGATGACAGTAGCTGGCACTTGATGATGATGATCACTGTGTCCCGCCAAGCGTATCAATCACAATTGTGCCAGATGTCCGCGCCAGTAGGATGGCATACGAGATATATGCGATACGAGATCTGCTAGATGCTGGTTGGGATACGTTTGACAGCTGGTTCTTCATAGGCTCTAGTAGGCTATGAGCATGATGAGTTGCCTAGGAACACCAACCAAATTGACTTACCTTGTCCGAAAACTGATCGCGAGGCGTACGCGAGATGGTCAGCGCACCCAGCGACTTGGCCAGATCATCTCCACTGTGCGACAGGGTCAACATGCTGCCCGGGTGGTAATGCTTTTCCCGTTGGAACTGGAAATGCTAGACGCTACAGAACGCTTCCAAACACACACACACACGTACACTCACACTGCCAACAAACGCTCCGCGGTTCGATCTATCTCGAGCGTAAGCTGCGAGCGCGAGAAATAGGACAGGTGAATCGAAAGGTACTGGAATTATTGGGCGGAACCGGGGCGCGATAAATGGCCGAGAATGTTGTTCACCCTTGGGACACACATACGCACGCACACAAACACACCACTATTCAAACACACTTAACGGGGGATATCTTTTTTGGACACTTGTTTGTACGCCGAGATTACGTACGGGCCCAAAACACTTCACACCAGCACTGACCGTTAATGGGGAGCACTTGAAGCACGACCGATGTACTGCATCTACACAAACGAACACACGCAAACGTTCTTGTTGCTTAATTTGAATTCAACCCGATCGGTCCGAAATCAGCACTGAACAATGTGCCGCCACCGGTTTCCGGTGTGCAAATAGCGAGACGATGGAATCACCACACACAGACAGACAGACAGAGAGAGAGTCATCCGGCGACTCTTTTGCGATAGTTTTCGGATGCTTGTTGCGTTTTCCGGACAACACGTTCGATTCACGTTCCACGTGGAAAGAAATGGGCAAGAACACGCGCAACTCGCAACACGAAAAACACATCCGCTTCGCTGGAACGGTCTAGGAGAAATGTCGCTTTGCGCATATACGCGCAAATGTTTCAGACGCGCGTTACCAACACGGTGGCGGAGAGTGAGCAAACTCCAATAGACATCACATCCGTGTAGGGCTGGTTGGAGGCAGAAGCAAAGCGGCCGGAAGATAGGGCTGGTTGGAGGCAGAAGTACACACACAGAGTCTGCAACACTTAACGCACAACTGTAGCTTGCGGCCGGCGGAGGTTTCCGCGGAGTTCGCGCATACGCGCAGTGTGACGCAGTGAGGTTTGACAGACTGCCGGGGAGACACCCGTTCGAAAATCACTGCACCCGCCGTTCAGCTAGGGGTGGAGATCGACGTGTGCAAGGTCTTCGCAGGTAAATTCGCACGTAAAGGACTCCGGAATCCGGGTCCGGAAAAGTGACAGATGGTCAAACCACTAGGACAGGTCGACGGGTTCGTTCGGTTGTTGGCAGCAACACACACAGGGCTCTAGCTTTACCCCGTGATGGAATCTAGCTACACGCGACTGAACGGAGGAATGTGCTCACGGGGCTCGCGCAAAGACCACAAGACCACAACAGAGAGCGAGAGTCCGATCGGGAAGTTGCAGCCTGTAAGCCTGTGGCTGCGTGGGAACCGGTTTGGGCCGTAAGAGAGAGAATTCCGTGGGCTTTTCTCCCACCTGGGGTGCAATCGAGAGTGTGGGCTTCGAGGGCACGGTGCGCATAATGGTAATACGCAATGGGCCCGGTGCTTGTCGGTGTGTCGGGGATGATCTGATCCGGCACGGCTTTTTGGGCTCGAGCAAGTAGGCGTCCCGAGCATGGAAGTTATAGGCCGCGCGTATGATGGTGAGCGTGAGAGGGTGTTTTAATCTCCGCGGACCGGTGAAGGCTCTACGCGCGCAGCTGGCATTGTCGAGTCATTGCCGGGCAGAGCCGCGGATTAAAGCGGGCCAGTTTCGCGTCAAACGTGCGTGCCGGTTGATGGTCTGTGTATTATTTGTTGGTGAGGCAGAATCGAGAGTGAGGAAGACAGAGCAATGTAGAGTGAGAGATAGAGAGAAAAGGCATTTTGTTTTTGGAGAAACAGAGGGAGAATAATACGTTCTCATCTGGAGAACCGGCCGTTCGGTAGCTTAAAATAATCCGAGTTAGAATGCGTGTTCAAACACAGATAGCGATCAATAAAAACTAACCAATTCTAAGCTTCGATCTCGCTAAATGTGTGCGATAAATGGTGTTGTGATCGTTTTGCTAATCTGGTTTTTAGTTAGAATTACGGTGCGATTGTGTGCTTTATTGCACATGATTAGTTTTAATCCATATGTAAGAATTTGACTGCCTTTACGCAATAGGCAACATGGAATGGAGAAGTTTGGCGATTTATAAGCTAATTATTACATGATTATTCTACTTTGGTACTGAAACCGTGCGATTTCTTGTCAATTTATGGTTTTCTTGACTTTATATTTACCTTTAATAGGTAGCCAGTTCTTTGGAGTAGGTATACTTTTTTGTAAAACAATCAGAAAATAGATTCTGATCATCATTTTGCTATTTTAGACGAAAAAAACCTTTCTTCGAGTTAAAAATTCAAACATTTTTGTTTTAATAAATTTTGGATAATCTTCCCTTTAAATTTTTGGGGATTTTTATGTCGCAAGACTTACAGTTTTTTATTGTACCTAGATGAATAAATAAGTAATACCTTACAATATGCGTAAACTGCAATACTATAATGTTACAGGTAATGTTATAGGTAAAACTAAATAACAGAATGCTAGAATTCGCAGGCCAGTACCTTCTGTGGTTGCAGTACCATAGAAGAAGAAAAAGAGGAGGAGGAAGAAACTTTATTTTACCCTAACAGCATTGAATATAAACGTTATTTAAGAGTCAGGCAGTGAACACAAAATCAGATAAGTTTCGCATTTGTAGCTTCACGTGTCAGACTAAGTTGATAAGAGCGTATAAATTTAATGTATTTTATTTCTTATTTAATTGCTATAACGCAAAATTTTTCATAAATCATATGTAATCTTAACAATTCAAAACCATACGGAAAAATCTATTCTACAGGCGTGCAACAGTACGACATTCTCAATCGAATTGCGTGCAATACTGTAAGCTGCGTGCAACTTTACGGGAGTACGATGCAAGCTCTTGAATGCAATCGAATTGGCGCTATACAGTGATTAACTGTTAAATTGTCACGAAAAGCATTTACAATTTAGGAAGACTGAAACACATTTTTGCATAGGGTTTTCCTAAAAAAAATGTGCAGTAAGGTAACAAAAGTACCTGTACTGTTTGAAATAGTCCATATAAATAGCTTTACCTTTGGGAGAAAAAAAACAGGTGTTCCAATTTTTGTTTATGGGTAAAAATATTTGCGTATTTTTTTCCTACCATACTCAGGTAATAAAATGTTGGCTTGGTCTTTTGCGAAATAGAGGTAAAAACATTGCATCTTTCTAACAGCTTTATAAGCCACGCGGATTGCAACATTCTTCATCATAACGATTTGAACGGTCACAGCAGTAACAGCATCTGGCATCAATGATGGAGAACACCTACGAGCACGCTGCATTATTCTCATCTCGACTTTTGGAGTTAAACAGGACGTTCCAGCAGCTTTACGCGCATCGACTGCAAGAAATCATGCTCGAGCAACAGCAGTTGAATCAGCAACAACCATTGTGGACATCAGCAGAAATAACGCCACCCTCATCTCCGCCAAGCAGTACCGAGCAGGATCGAAGCAAGATTTGCTCATCGTCAGAACAATCCCCATCGAGCGAGAGGAGTTCAGCGTCCCAGAAACGTCATACTCGTACGAAGATTCGTTTCAATCCGTACCAACTGCAACACCGTCCAAAGTATATGTCTGCGCTACAGGCAAAGGATTCAGTAGAGGTGGATCTTAGCTACCACGAGCAGATGGCCCGCAATAATAACCGATCAACGGAGCATCGCACACCAAAGGAGTTGAAACGGCTAGAACAAAACGCTTATGCCGGCCGTGTTTTCAGAGCAAAGACCCGAGCGCTGCAAACGTTGCTGAAAACGGAACAAGAGGAAGCAGCAGCGCAGAATCGATCGCAAAAGCTGCTCGTAGCACAGAAGCGAGCATACATAAACGCAATGTATCAGTTGCTCGGTTTATCACAGCGAGATTTGGCCGCAGGATGGGAGAATGTTCCGGAGCAATATGGCTGCATAACGGGGGAAAGGGAAGAATTGTAAACGGGGAATGGAATTAAGTAAATATTTATATTAGATGTAAATTTTCTGTAATAAATCAATGTGTTTTAAAAGTTATTCGAATTGTTTGTGATTTATTGGATTTGATACGCTCTTTAGGCAGGAGAACATATGGTAAGTAACGTAAAACAACGATATCTGCACCGATTGCTAGTGAGAAAAGAACCCTGCAATTCGCATGCGTTACGCGTCTATGCAACAAATTCACTGTGTGTAACGCTTCCGCACAACCCTTCGAGAACTTTCCACATCTGGAGGGCTTATGATTTTACATAAATATTTCTTTACGTTAAAGCATAAATTAATCATTTTATCGTGGCAGAATGTTATTTTATGGATATTTTATTTTCCCTGTTGTTATCATGTGTTAGAATTATGAAACACAGCAAGATAGAAAATGCAAATAAAAGATAATTTTGGATAAAACACCACAAAAAAATGTATTCCACTCGAGACTGTTGCCAAAAGAACACACTAACACATTCACCCAAGAGCACATATGCTGCACTACACTTTATCGGTTTATGGGTATGCAACATAACAATCTGCGATCCTCACGGGAAGCGACGCTATGTGACGTCATTGAAAACAGCTGATGGATGATGAAGTCAATCTGAATGTTGAGGCTGATTTTCTTACCATTTTGTTCAGTATTCTAGTAGAATAGGAATAATTATTAATTGGATTGGTTGAGTGTTTGTAATCTAAGTTTAACAGTAATTTAAAACACATGCTTATCTGTTTCTTCTTTAATTTTTAGAAAAGTTTAGAAAGAACATCACGAAGAATCCAAGGCCATTTTATATGTGTACCAAAGATGGTTTATTCATTCTTTTTTTCCCTTTAGAATGCAAGTAATAGATGATGCGAGTGTTAATGTATGTGATACAAGATGCATTCAAATCTTATGGGTTGTTCAAAAAGTTTGTTGCACATTTTTATGCTTTTTTATGTCAATGTGTAAAAACAGAAAAAAGTGAAAAAACAACAAAACGACGATTGGGAATTAAAAGTCGTAAAAGTCGTAAAATTAAAGCCGTCCCTGAAAACATAAAAATTCTAGCTTGATTAAAAACAAACACAGTATTGCACAAACTGCTATTGAACGGATATAACAATGATGTTTTCTTTATACTATTGTGTTGGACTAGATCACACAGCACCTGTACAAGTTCTGTTCTATTCGTCACTATTATCGATACCAGTGGAACAAGTTTTTTTGCTACAACCTCAAGAAGTCTTCATCGCCTCGCTTTTCTATGTAGCAATATTGTGAGTTCACCCTGCTTTCCGCTGCCAAAGGGTGACAAAATATAAATCATTCGCCTGCTTTGATTCGGGAATAATACAATTTAAAACTGTTGCATTTGCTAAACTGCTGCATCGCTTTTCGATCCACCTAATAGTAGTATCGCGCAACATATCGGGCACGACGTTGCCCGTTCGCATGCGTTTCTGTTTCACGCTGTTTGTATTATTCGTATTTCGTTCGTTGCCGGTGACGGTCGTCTTGGTGGATTCGTTTTACTTTCTTTCATCCCACTCGTGCTGACACACACACACTCTCTCTGTCTCTTGCTCGCTCTAGTCGCATCGAGTGTACCGAGTGTAAAGTGTGTACTGCAGTTTTAAGTTTATCGGTGACGGTGCATCCGCCGCCCTACGGCCAGGTACTTACTATCCGACAGTATTTCGTCGAGTTTTGTGATACGAAACAAGGTGAGTGTGTGTTCTATTAAACTAACCAGCAAAGCAAATAGTTTGGTGGACCAGATAGAAATCGCATCATACGAGGCGCCACCGTTTCTCTCTCTCTCTCTCTCGTTCACTCTTTTGCTAGCTGCCGGTGCGCACGCTTACTACTTACTTCGATTGTGTGTGTGTGTGTGTGCGCTTTTGCGTGTGTTTTTCGTGATATCGCGTGAATGATGCGTGCGTACATCGCCGCATAGAAACAGTGAGCAAGAGAGTCAGAGGGTGAGAATATCACCACCACCACCGCCACCAACACCACTGCAGCATTGCTTCTAAAAGGCGAAATCCCGCGTGCTCTTGTGCAATCGAAGCAACCTGTCAAAAGCATTTTTTGTTGTGCGGGTGCGAATAAACGAAAACAAAATGAGAAAGGTTCTTTCTAACGTCCTTACCTTCTACCTTTCTGAATAGAAAGTGAATTTTAGAACCTGAAGGAAACACAGCACTTGGTCGAAGGCACTAAAGGGATGTGTGGTGAAGCGGTAAGACAAAGGTCGTTTGTCACCTACATACGAGAAGGAAGTGTGTGAAATGCTCTTTTGTTTCCCGTTTTCTTTCCCAGCGGCATATCAAAGTTATCGGTTAATTCCTGTTCATTATCTTCGTGAAGAACTGACCACACACACACACACACCGCCTAGCTGGTGGCGCCCCTGTTCCTCGCTTGTGTCCTTCATCGCATCGCCTCCCTCACACACAGGAGTCTTCAAGGTCTTTTGCACACCGATCTGAACCTTTGTTGCGTGTGTGTATGTGTGTGAGTGTGTAAGCGGTGCGTGCCTGACCTAGAAAGATAAAAAATCGTTCAAACTCTCCCGTGCTTCCGTATTTTGTATTCTTTTTTTTTCTCGGTGCCGTTTCGTTTTGGGGGAACGCAATTAACTGGGAGGAAGGTGGAAAAGTGGTGGCGGGGAGGTGCATCGATCGTGTTGCAACTTATCAGCTGTTCAAACTGACAGTTAACATGCTTCCTATCGCGTTCGACGGGCTTTGTTGTTCATTCATCTCGCTCAGCCGGTTACGATCATACTGCTGGGTGCGCTTGGCAAAGGTGCTGGACGATCGACGCAAGGGTGTGCGTCAAAACTGTGCAACGCAATTAAAATTATCACAAGCACGATCCCCGCCCCTCCCCGGCCAAGCCTCCACTCCACTCTCTTCACACACCCATCGGGACCGATTCCTTTCTTTGGCACAATAAATGTTCTTCCGTCATTGCGTTTGCGATTGTGCTATTGGCAAAGTCGTATGTAAAACCACCCTCCGCCTAGGCTACCAGCTCAAGTCACCTTATCCAAAAAAAGCTGCCCGATGATATGGAGGGAGCAAAAGCAAAGGCAAAAAAAAAACACGAAGTAAAAAGATAAAATAGCTGCTCGTCTTGCACTAAAACGCTCGGCCCGACGGCTCGGTGTACCGCCACGAAGCGCAGTGCAGAGACAAAAAGACGGATGGAAATTTCCACTGGGCACGTCGTGCGTCTCGCACACCAAACCATCATCACACCCTTCCGGCACCGGCTCGCGGGGCTCGCGGTGTACGACCTGGGGTGGGTTGGAATAGTGCCGGTTCTCTCTGTGTGTATGTTTTTTTCCTGTGCAGACGAAAACCGTTTTCTGCATCGGCCGTTTTTTTGTGCTGGTTGCGTTTTAAGATTTCTTTCCGTCCGGGGTTGCGATCATACGCGATCGGTCGGAGCAGAATCTGATTTTTCTGTTTGTTCTCTCCACCATTGCGATCGTTTCGGATGATCATAGAATATAACTGATCGATTAAGCATATAAGGGCATTGATAGATGTTGATCGAAACGAATCTAATATCTCAAAATTTAGTTGAGTTAATATCTCAAAATTGAGGACGGACTGTTCAGCTATGGATTAATTAAGTTAAGAAAGCCAGAAATAACAGACCAACATTTCTTGAGCTTATGCCGTCTAAAGAGAATTAATTAAATTTTTTGAGTTTAATGATACACTCGTTTAATTTATCGGTCTTAAAGTTTAATGCAGTTCAGAATGATTGTTATGGCGATTAACTCTAGAACTACTGGATAATATTAACCAAATTTGGTGACTTTTACATATCTTTTAGAAGATTATATCTATAAATTTAAGCTCAAAATGTATTACTTTGGGGACAATTCTGTCGTAACTTGAAATTTTGGCTAGTAATTTGTTCGAATGCTTAACATTTAAAGGATAGCTGCAAAATGCTTTTGTAGAACATATTAGAAACTTATATTGAAAAGTGCAGTGAAGCTGGTTATTTTGCCAACACTTTATCACTTGTTACTCAGGTTCTGGTTGTATAAAGTGCTCGGCTCAGCTGATTGATAACCATTTCTATTAATATAGGGTAGGTGCACCAATTGTTGTGCTAGCACCAATTGTTGTGCTATCGATGAAAAAATCGAAATTATGAAAAAATATGGCCAATAGCAATGTCCTAACACCATATTCGTATTATTTATTTGTTTTCCTTGTTTTCTTACAAGTTTCACAATTTTTGAAAGTCCATTAATCGAATAATAGCAATAATTATTTTTGGTGTCAAAAAATTAACCATTTTCACTATTTGTTATTGTAAATTCCTAAAAAACATTCATTTTTATGTTATCAATGATTATTGTTAGATTAAACGACTCTAACTCAGTTTTTAGACGAGCACAATAAATGATACACACATAGCACAACAATTGGTACATCGGAGGTGTTTAGGGAAATTGCTAAAACTTTTGTATTAAGAATTCAATTTCCAAAATTTAATAAGGAAAATGTAAACGAAATGTGTGCTTATCTAAAAAGCCCTAGTTTGTGAATTTTGGATCAGCAAATTATTTACAATTGCTCTTTTAGTTGAAACGCTGTACAAACTCGTCCATAATTGGTACACCTACCCTACAGTTGATTTAAGATTATTTGAGAAAATGTTATGCTTTTATCATAGAATTGTGCAGATATGATGGAGGACATCATGTTTCTTTCAGACATGAAATATATTTCAAAACGGAACGAACAATTCAGCACCTATAACAGCTCGATAGATGACTCAGAAGCCATTGCACTAGCTTTAATGCTTTTTAAATTTGATATGATGCAATCAACATAAAGTCGCTTTCTTTAGTTTTTTTTTCTTGAGTTAATTTAAATTAATATGTAAATGTACAACCTCGAGACGTATCGGCCGACCATTACTGGCTTCCTTGACTTAATTTCCTCCTTAGCGGGCTAGTCAGTTCTGCATTATCAATTGTATTTATGATCACATTCATGATGATGAATAAAACATCTACTTACACTGACGAATATGAACTCTAGAAAGCCTTAAAATGTAATGAAACTCTTGAAATTGGTTCAAATAGTAACCGGTTAAAGTAGAGTTGTAGTGTTGTTTAAAATATTAATACGATCAGGCCATTCTACATGATTTAAATAAAAATATATTTGAGTGAAAACCTACTTCGGACATGTCTACTAAGAAAACGCATGATCATTACTTGTTGCAAGCAGTAATAACGGCAGAATTTTTTCCTTAAGCATGAAATAACATTGTTTAAAAGCAAATTGTGCAAATTGTAGAACAGTAGAACGGAATCGCAGAGTTGTCACAATGTTTACAATATTTTGATGAGTCAGGTATGAGAAAATTGGCTTCGCTTTGTTTAGTAAAAACATTACGAATTACGTTCCAATGTTTAGCTTTCCTTAATAACTGGGTACATAAGGGCAATGAAGGAGCCAAGAATTAAGAAACTATGTTTATGGTTACTTAACCGACTTAGCTAGACCCGTAGAAATACATCTAAAATAAGAACCGATCCTCGATTAATGTTTTACTGGCACTCCCACCGGCTAGGATCAAGCTCACGACGGAACATCTTACTTTGAAATGATTGTTATATGTTATGTGAATTTGTTTCACAGGCACAAAAAAACCCTAACCGTTCTTCTCTCAATGAAACTCTTGCTTTGTTCAACCAATTCCATTCCTAATTCCGCTTGCTTCTTGCTATGTTCCTATTTTTTTCTTTATCGAACAATAACGATCGTACCACGCGCACCATAGCAATAATTTACATTCTTCATTAGCGCGAACCGTGCCGAGACGCCTTTTTATTAAAATTAATAAACGCGATGTAAACATTCAATTGATTGCTGCCGGTGGCAAGTGCCGAGAGCTTGGAGGACAAAAAAAGCAATTCCATTCACGGTCGGAGAGTTGAGTTGAGTTTATCCGAGGTTTATATCGATTTCTTACTTACGTTCTGTAACTAGCCGCCAAATTCCCTTGCAACGTTTAGATGTTGCGATTGGGCATTGATAATGACATTGCATCGTTCGCTGACGTATTATGACGTTTGGTGATAAGCACCAGCATTCATGCGAAACGACGACGTAGCTTGAACGCGATAGGAGCAGCAGCAGCAAAAAAAAAGTGCTATACCTACAGCTAAAACTCAGTAACAATCTCCTTCCTCATCAGTAATAGAAACGTCAACGTTAGCACTGTTCGGCAGCAGGGCAAACCATCCGATTCGCTTTTTTATGGCACCGTTCCCTCTCTCGCGCTTGCATAACACCACAGAACTCGCATTCTAAGCCCACACGCTTTGGGGCACGCTTGTACGTGAAGTTTTCGGGCTTTACTTTGGGCCAATTTTTTGTGTGTGTATATTTTGCACATTTCGCTAACCAGTCGCGGGGTTTTATTTTTTGTGATGCAATAAGGCACGCGCTTGTGGGGCCAGCCTATTGGATTTTGGAAGCACGACAACGATTTGTAGCTTTTTGGCATCGCTGGACGCTTGTTCGCACGCTTAAGGAATTGACGATGTGTGGCAGTGTGTTTTTTTTGTTGGTGGTCGCGTTTAATTTATCGACCGAATTCGCGAATGTTCCAATCGGTCGGAATGGTTTATGGCATATATGCGAATGAAGTAAAACAAAACTGAGAAACCTGTTCTCTACCAGTGGCGTCTAGCGGCGCCAGGGCAAGCTTTGGTTCGGGGTTTTTAGATAAAACAGAGTGGATTAATAGAGATATCTTTAACGGATGCATTAAGGAAGGTGAAGCAGTAGCCTTTAATCTGATCAGAAGCAGAATTAAATTAGTTTTTATTTTACATTAATCAGCATTTCGATTCAATTTTTGCTTTTAATTCTTGTCTTAAAATAACTTTACTGTTTAACGGTCATAATTTACTGTAGAACTTATTTGAACAATTCTTTGTCGAGTGCTGTCGTTTGTCCATTTATTATCGCTGACTTTGAGGCTCATTCAATCATAATTAGAGTCTACCACGCGTCTTCTGTTGATGAGAGTGGCCTAAAAGAAGCTTCTGGTGCCTTTCTCATGACATGATCAGTCCAATTGAACTGATCAGCTTGAAGAGTGTAATTCTTCCTCTTCTTCTTTGGCACTATAACCTCGAGGTCCTCTCAGTCCTGCCGTGAGACTAAAAATGTTTTATATATTCTTAATATCGTACCCAAGGCCTGTAGCTGTCAGTTTGGTGGCAATGTACAAATATCTAGTAAGGAAGAAAGCAAGAATAAGGTTCGGAAAAGGCAGATGCCCAAGGGATCAGTCAGCAATTAGACTCAGCGACGATAAGTTAGAAACGAACCACATTAACCAAGGATTTTGATGGTTTACCGATTTTACAATAAAATATTGTACTGCAAAAAATATCGCCAACCGTTTTTTTTTACAGAAGTTTTGAACGACATCAAATAAGCGATCTCACCTTTCTGTTGATAGGGTCGATGGTAACGCCACAAGCATTTCGGTTAAACGCCTCGTTAATCTCCAGACCGAGGCTTTGTGCCTCCTTTGTCGATCGTTGGGGAAGCTTCTGTTATATTGGAAAGCTGTAAATGAGCTACATCTATGTAATCAGTGTAAGCTAGGATCTAGGTTGACTTATAGCAAATGGTCTGCGAGGTTGCCAAGTCCATCAAATTTAATTTGCCTTTTGCTATGTTGGTCATAGAACTTAGCGGACATTTCAAATAGCACATTTTGTCTTATAGTTTAAGCCTGGTTTTGCTGCATTTTGAAGACTTCATTAGTATATCTATGCACTTAACTAAAAAGGAGTATTTCTTCGTTATAAGTATTATAATACGGGGCGGCCCGGCGGTGATGCGACAGCGGCGCCGGTCTTCACACGGCAGGACCGGGGTTCAAATCTCATCTGGGCAGTTCCCCCATAGTGAGGATTGACTAACCAACTATGCGGTATCTATTAGTCTAGGTAGCCAGAAATGGCAGGCATGACCTTAAGAGGTCGTTAGGCCAAGAAAGAAGAAGAAGAAGTATTATAATAACTCCTGTGCTAATAATATTCGACCTTTAAATTATTTTTTACTGGTTTTTTTACCGTGTACTGAAGCACGATATCTATACATTAGAATGAATAGTTGAAACATGTATACAATAATTACGCATTATAGACAAGATGTCAAAGTACACAAGTAAAACATTGAATATGAAATTATTTCCAGCATATTCTTTGATAACTCACGCTACATAGTTCCATCCCTTACTCATCGAAAGTGAATTGAAAATGCTCGCAGTAAACTCTAGCCAAAGATAACCAACAAATCATACCTCTATCCTCGTATGCAATGTCCGCTGACTAATGAGATGATGATACTCACCGTCCAGTTTATCAGTTTCAAGCACGTGGCTACAGATAAAGAACGGTTCAACCGATCACGTTGCGGTCGGTCAATCAGCCCGAGCCAGGAAACCCCGACCACCGACGCTTATCGTTTTACTCTATCATTGTAACCTTCTAATTTGCGTGATTTTTTATTGTACTTTACTCGTTTATAATACACACCAGCCATTATCTGTTGGTTCGATTCGGAATTCCGTACCCAGCCGCACAAGGGTCATCATCATTTTGATGGTGCGTTTCGAGGCCACTACGGGAGGCGAAGTTTGAAACATTTTGCTGATAGCCACAACACGGCGCGTTGGTAGAGAAGAATATTGATAATAAAACTAAGCTCACCAATCACACTCCCCTTGAGAAGGTTCTTTTTCTTAATGGTGCACAGGCCAAAAGCAAGCACTAAAACAAAAAATCCGCAAACCTACCGAACCCGAGGTCGATTTATGACGATGACCTGGCCAGTTGTAGAGTGTAATGCGTAGTAGTAGCAAATGGCGATGATATAAGCTGCTAGCAGATAGCGAGGAGATAAATTGGTGCAATAATTTAAACGAATGTCCGGCTCGTGATATTGTTTATTTTCTTGCCTTGTTTGTTTTTGTTTTGGTTTTTGTCATTTCCCGTAACATGCGATTAGAATCGATCGATGTGCCGGCGGTGCCGTAATGAGTTGTTGGTGGAAACGGTTCAACCGATCACGTTGCGGTCGGTCAATCAGCCCGAGCCAGGAAACCCCGACCACCGACGCTTATCGTTTTACTCTATCATTGTAACCTTCTAATTTGCGTGATTTTTTATTGTACTTTACTCGTTTATAATACACACCAGCCATTATCTGTTGGTTCGATTCGGAATTCCGTACCCAGCCGCACAAGGGTCATCATCATTTTGATGGTGCGTTTCGAGGCCACTACGGGAGGCGAAGTTTGAAACATTTTGCTGATAGCCACAACACGGCGCGTTGGTAGAGAAGAATATTGATAATAAAACTAAGCTCACCAATCACACTCCCCTTGAGAAGGTTCTTTTTCTTAATGGTGCACAGGCCAAAAGCAAGCACTAAAACAAAAAATCCGCAAACCTACCGAACCCGAGGTCGATTTATGACGATGACCTGGCCAGTTGTAGAGTGTAATGCGTAGTAGTAGCAAATGGCGATGATATAAGCTGCTAGCAGATAGCGAGGAGATAAATTGGTGCAATAATTTAAACGAATGTCCGGCTCGTGATATTGTTTATTTTCTTGCCTTGTTTGTTTTTGTTTTGGTTTTTGTCATTTCCCGTAACATGCGATTAGAATCGATCGATGTGCCGGCGGTGCCGTAATGAGTTGTTGGTGGAAGCATTGCGTAATTTAGTGGTGGGAACTGGTGAGCTGCACGTGATACTGCCTAAGGGCTAAGAAACAGAACACTGCACTATAGCCGTGCCGGAACTTTGTTTGACATAGGTGATTTAAAATGTAATGACACCGAAGTTCTAAACGATTGTACACATTGTATGCGCGGTCAAGGTTCCTTTGTCCCTTTACATCCGCAGAAGTCCTTCAGAACTGTCTAGACTGGTTTGTGTGGAGAGTTTTGATCACAACCGCGATACACCTCCTTTAACTTGCGTCACCAGATAAGCTTATCGCGTCCGCTTAGGGTTGCCGTTTATGACAGTAACTTTCCCAGCTACGCGCGCATATCGCTCGGCAATATAACTGCATTCGGGCACTCCGCAGGGTCTATTGCCTGACCTTTGTAATCCCTTCCCGTGGTGGCCGGCAATTAAACTCGTACTGGTGCGTGGTTTGAAGTGGCGAGCCATAACGTGCCACCCATAACTCGAGCAAACTGGCAGGCCACACCAACGGCACCAGCGTGCGAAACGCAACGTGTACTTTTAAATCTGTAGGCAAGATTGATAGGTAACCTAGTTGCAGTGGAAAATTAGTCTCCATTCAGGGTTATAGTAAGTAACATTTACGGAAAACTTTCCCCACTTGGTGGGAAGCAGAAGTGGCATAAGCATAAGGAAGTCTCCAATTCCGGAGTGCATAATTTCCAACGCTTCACAAAAGTGCATTACGAATTAGCATAATAGTTTGACGCTTTACGTGTAGGAAGAAATGGAAATGATGGAAATACAAAAAAATACACACGCGATGTTTTAGGTGGTTTTGGTTTTCTGATCCACGGGAGGCACAATTTTCGGACGCACATACTGTTGGAACTGTTCTAGTATGACCGTTTTATGTAACGTCGTGTGTAATGGTTAAGCTGGCGTGTGTGGCGGGCGTTGTTAATTGGATGAACTGGCTGGAAATGGAACGGAGTCTTGAAGTGCTGCATTCGTGAGCCCTGGTGGACAGTTTTTGGAACAGAATTACGTACATGTCATGATATAGTATAGTGCAGAATGTATTATTTAAACTATTTTACTGAAGTTATAGTTTGCGTTCCTGTGAAAGCAAATACGATGGAGCTATACGTCTACGTGGAATGTAAGAATCGCTTTTCGGATTTGTGGTTTCTTGCTAAGCACTATCTTTATCTCAGGCCTTTTACAGTCTTTGTAGTCGGCTTGGATGAGACGTTCTGATAATGACGGGGGTAAAACTGTAGGAGAATCTGCCAAAGACTTCGCAGACTTCGGCTCTCGTTCTCTTAGGATCTCTTCTACCAAGAGCTATCGTTTACCAAAAGCCGTGACATTTACGGGTATCGTCGCTCAAACGACGCTCAAACGACCGCTGTCTTGCAAGATACCTTGCTGTCCAAAGAAGTCTCTAAAACCGGAAGATTGTAAATACTAAATCCACGGACATCTCAATCTTGTATCATTCTCATGAAGTGTTGCGGCTAGCCAAAAGTAGTTATATCATCAAATCGGCTGTAAAAGCACCCATTGCTTGCTGTATTGCTCCAATTCTTTCTGTGAATATTACATAAAATAGGGTCTATTTGAATTCTCCTCTGAGCTTTCAAAAATCCGCTTATGTTATTGCTGCAAGGGAATCCACTGGAATTTACTATCAACGAAGGTGATCGTAAATATTATTTTTAGTACTGTCTTTTGAACTTAGACTTCAAAGTACTTCCTCCAATCGATTATGAAATTGGGGTGGTTACCTTATCACATCGTACTCTACATTTATGGCACATCCTCACTAAAGCGATAAGGTTCCCTTAATAATAGATTCTTACCTAATACTTTTAATTGACACTTTATCCGTTGACTCGAGAAATCCTTCCAGACTTTAAATATTTCACCAACATTAGCTAAGCTACAAGATTTGTGTCCGCAACGATTCAATATTAATTTTATTAGCATTTAAATGCAAATGTTATAATGGTAAGGAATGGCACTAAAATCTGTTCCAATAAGTGCCAACGCTGTGCTGGCATCGACAATGATTATATACAATCGTCCTTCTTCTCGGACGAATAAATTGCCCGAAATGCACGCGCACCAATTGTGGGCAGCATGCGCCACGGCATCAGGAATTGCACCGCGTGCACCGTTCAATTTGGTAGGCAATTTCCGTTCAATTGTGTTCTTGGCGCCATGATTACTATACACCATCATTTGTAATAAGTGATTGGCACCGCAAAGCACCACTCTTCTCGGGAAAACGAAATTGCGCATTACTTTCACGCCGGCAGGATTTTAAACGATGGACCTTGCCCCCAAAAGTGAACCATGTGCGTCAGTATGTTATGGCTAGAAATAGAAAGAAATTGTAAAGTGTAGGCAACAAAAAAAAACCCCTCTCCGTTCTGCGGACAAATCAATCCTGCGGGAAGACCATGCGCGACTGGCTGCAAAAGAAGTCATCCCGGACGGATGCGGCGAAAGCGATTGATACGGTGTGCTGGCTTGTGTTGGTGGTGGCGTCTTCAACCAGGGCACATTTACCCCATGATTCCCTATTGGTGGAACTGGAGAGAACCGGCGTAAACTGAAATTGAACGCAATGTGGTGTGGTGCCGACATACTCGGTGCCTTGTGTGCCTTGGTTTGATACCGTGTGTGTGTGTTTGTGGTTCGGTCATTCGGTATGAATTTATTTAAATTGATGTACGGACATCGGAGCGGAGAGGCCCTTGCATTAGATTAGGTGTCAATGGTTTTTTTTATCTTACTTTGTTGTTAACATGCGAACTGTGCCATGTCATTGTTTTGCTGGGGTAGAACAATTCTTAAATTAAGATGCATTATTGATTCTTTTTGCTCCTCTTGTTAGACCTTGTTTTATTACTTTCTTATCATTTTAATGTCAGTCCATCTTTGCAAGCATTTCAACAGCTTATTACTTGCAATTGTTTTGTAGTAACTCTATTATTTCTTGATTTGTAGTTTGTTTCGCTCCATTTAGGGCTCTTGTATGACGTGCATTAATAATTTTTAATATTTATTTTAGTAATTTAGCAATCATGCACTTTTTTCTATGTTTTAGTAACATTTAACATTAAGTTTCGCTTTTGTATTAATTTTTAGAAAATAATTTTAATTACGACTGTGTTATTATTTTCTTGGTTAAGCTTTTTTTCTTTGAGTAGTTTTAGAAAAATTAAATGTTAAAAAAAGAATTAACATTTAAATTATTTAATTATTCTCAGCAATTATTCTGCTTATATCATTACTGTTTTATGTTTTGTTCAGCATTTAAACAACTTCATATAGATATAATTACATCTATTTGAGTTTTTTAATGAATTATTCTTTGGAACACACAGTAAAACTATTGTTATTACCATATTTAAATCTTAAATGGTTGTCTTTAACTTTCCGATTAGTATATTTTTATGCTCTTGCACGATAATTTAAATTATTTATCTTTTAACTCTTAACACAATGTAACATTAATGTAATTGCATTCTATTAAAATTATTAAAGGATTATTATCACAACTTAAATCGCAAATTAATATTTTAATAGCTTATTTTTATATATTTTTTTTTTATTGCCATTGATTCTATTTATTACCAAATAATTACTCATAGTAATAGCAAGTTTGTTTACTCTCTTTACATTTGTGTGATTCTTTGTGTAATTCTAAAAATATTAAAGCATCCCACAGAAATGCGTCACAAAAGTTTGTACAATTTACTTGTGCAACCCCTACGATACTTATCGGTACGATTTGCAAATGAGAGCAATTTGCCAGTGATGATATCGTTTGTTTGCTTGGTATCATTGTACCGAACGCATGAAACAAAATAAACAGGTACATCTGTGCACACGAGGTGCATTGCATGACGATAACCGCGAAACTGCAACGACACATCGCCCCTCGAACGGCGGATATTGTGCGATAAAGGTGCATTCTACGCCGGATCACGTTCACCACCTGTTCTGGGCATCGCTTCGGGCCACGAAGGCATGCATCGCGTTGCATGGCGATAAAAGTCGCGCTGGCAATTTTATGCCTGATTGGTCGACACATCTGACCTCGAAGTGGGTACTGCATGGAAATTGTTCTATTGCAATTAACGAAGCTGTCGCGCACGTTCGCTTGTTGAAGCAAGGATTTGAAGAATGTTTGTACTGTAGCGGAATATGAATTACAAACTCGTCAACAAAACGGAAATACCCTAATGCAAGTGTAAATATTTGTTTTGTTGTGGGTTAGTTTTATATCCCCAGCTTAGCGCACAGTTCACAGCTGGCTGTTTCTAGCCCGGTTTAAAAAAAAGTCGCCCTGATGCGTCCGTAAACAGCCGTCAGATAGGGCGTTAGCATCAGCGTTAGCGTTCTTTTTTTTTGTGTTGTAGTTCCCAGCCAAAGCCAAACGACACTTTCATTGACAATTTGGCAGTTGCTTGATCGTCGTCGGGCGACCTGACTGGGATGAAATCGGTCGCTGATAAGTCGCGTCACAGCTTCCCCCGGCTCGTCACAACAGACACAGCCGACAGAAACAGAGCGAGAGAGGGTTTGGCGCGAACTCTGTCCACACCGAGCCTTTCGTTGACTCAGCCAGCCGAGTTGGCCGAATAATTGCACCGCGGGGAGGGCGCTGTTTGTGGGTTGGCGGAGCAGAGACGTCGCTATTACGATGGGTGATAAGAGTGACCCACCGCAATGTGGATGGCAGGAAGATAGAGTACTGGGGACAGGGAAAAGCTTCATCGAATCTCCCACGGTACACCGGGAACGAGCCCGTGCTCAGTTGTATTCTGTGCGTGGTGCGATGTAGAGCGAAAATCAGTTCGGTTGTGTGCGGATTGTTGTTGCGCCAGCATTGCACCGGTAGGGCTGCATCAGTATCCTTAAAGCTCCGCCGTAAGTAGTGTGTTTTCTGATCCAGTTTAAACAAAATCCATTTTTACCACTCAAAAAGTGGAGGGACTAGAGTGCTTTTGTTCCGGAAAAAACATCCCTGAACTGTGTGGCCCATTATCTCCCGCACCCGAAACACATTATTTATCATCCTTTCGCGGTATCTACCAGCACCGGGATGAGCCGATAAGACAATCCCATTTACCGTGAACCAAATTGTGTACACACCCGTTCTGTAATTGCAAAACTAGAAATTTCGGACACGTTTTGTTGGCCACCGTTGTGCTATCTTATCCTTTGTGGTGTGGTGGTGTGTGCCGTTTTCTTGTTACTGTTGGATTAAGCTCCCCACGGAAAGGATTAGATAGATTGTGTTGATTCGCTCGGGTAATCTTACGCCGCGATAAGGTAGGTGTCCACCGACGCCGCGCAGGTTCTCATGGGTGAAAGGGCTCTAGCTAACGCGTATCAGACGATCAGTCTAGTCGGTTGCGTTAGTTTGTGAAGGTTGTTTCGTGTCGTTTAACTTTCACAGCCTGAAGGTATGCAATCCTTTTTCTTGTGACGATGAATTAACTATTTAAACACTTTATTGCACTTAAAAAAAAGCTAACATCTGTGGAAAAGCATCCTTAGGATTGAGAGTTTAAAATAGGCGAAAAATCATCATGTCACATCTGTCCCAAAATTCTACGACCATTTGCTTCGCTATACTGTGACGCGTCCGGCTGACGCCAACCGATGGTTCAATTTCACCCTCCAGCTTCTCCTTGGAATAGTCGCGTCCGGTCTACGACCTACACCACTTAAAAACAAAATCACGTACCGCCGGTGTCCTTGGACGTTGCCGGGCAGCAAAGACGTCATACAGCAGCCGAGACCGGCCGGAATCAAGCATTACTGGTTGACTTGGCGAGTGTGTGTGTGCTGGGCTGGATGTTGGCCCATCTCTCTTGAGCTTGTTTTTTCCCCCCGTTTTTTACTCAATTTGGTTAATCACTCTCGAAACGATCGCATTTTTAATCTATTTCTGAGATAGATGATTGGACCTGGCGAATGGCCATTGCTTGGGAGAACAAAAAAAAACAACAAACACGCCTTACCGAGAGACAGTTTTGACGTCCGAGACGAGGTTTATGTAACGCGTTGAAATGTTGTTTTTTGGGAACCGAAATTGGGACCGAACGTTCCTTAATTGCTATAAAAATACTATATGAAAATAGGAATAACTTCTCGTTTTAGCCCTGCAGGGTCAAGGTTAAGGTTAGGGTCGTATTGGTCGTGTTCCGTTGGCAATATTTTTTATAAAATTTATCACATCCCCAACAAATATGATGGCATTTCTGTGTACGATCACAGTGCCATATATCATTCCACATCTTTCCCGATTGCTCAACCTTCCGAAGGTTACTTAACTACACTTACTTAGTGTGTGTGTGTGTGTGTGCTTGAGTATGATCCGGCAGGAAGGTTTGGTTTTGCTCATCCTCCTCCTCCTCCTCCAATCGTTTACTTTTTTTCCCTACTTCATTAAAGCATCATCATCAGTGTCTGATCCATCTGCTTGTTGCTATATTTATACTTTCAGATATTGCCATACCACGCAGCAGCAGCAGCAGCAGCAGCAGCGGCCATCGCCCGGTGCACAACAACAAACACGTCCCATTTTGCATCGTTCACGTGCGGCAAAACGCGCCACTGGTGGTTGTCCAATACTCTTCTGCCATTATTCTCGTAGTGTTCGCGCAACATATGTAGATTTCTGCAGGAAAAAAAAGGCAAGAGTCTGTGTCTGTCTTGCTGGTTAAGTGTGTTTTAGTGTCCAACCGTGTTACCAACAAACGTAGTGGAAAAAGTAACGAGCTCGGCACCGTTGTGGTAGAAATAAACTTTTCAAAGCAAACGACACGCTCAGTGTTTCCGTACCACCGCCGTCACCTTGACATTCAGTCGTGGCTAGTGCTGTCCCGGAAAGACTTCCCTGTTCAACCTTTCCGTCGTTTGCCAAAATGTGGTCCGGTTTTGCAGACTACGTTGCAGAAGCCTGACACGATACGACGTGCATCTTCTGCGAGTGTGATCCGGTCGAAGCAAAAACGTACCGCAATTCGCTTGTGCCTACGGGTGCCCGAGTAGCGAGCGATCCGTGTCCGTGCCCGGCACCGACAACAGCAGTGTACACGCCCGTGCAACCGTTTTTGCTTGTGGCCGGCTTGATGAGAACGCACCCGGTACGGGGAGGAACGAGAAACGCTAGGGGCGGCCAGTTACACGCACTGCTAGCAACACTTATGCATAATATTCGGGAAAACGCGACCACCGAATCTGCCACCCATTGTCTCCGCTATATGCCCAAGGATCCGCGGCTTAGATCGACAGGAAGACCCGATCCCTGTGGGACATTACCGTCCAACAGCACCACCACCGCCAGCTTGAGTAGTAGTAGTAGTAGTAGTGCGAACGCTACCACCAACACCATTATTGCGATCGTTCGCTTCCGTCGTGCGCCCGTGTGTGCCCGTGTCAAAAAGAACATCCGTAGTAACATCCGTTCTATCGTCGGCGACGCCACCAGCGTCCGTTCGCGGCGTCAGTTTATTTTAACGTCGTACGCCACCGACACCTTGACCTGCCTTGCGTCGGGCAGACAGCTGCCTCTGAACGGTGTTTAGGTGCGTGATCGTGTTAGTAGACGCCGTGTAGTAATTAAAAATCACAACACTGCCACTACATTTTCGCACACCGTCGGAACGCATCGATTAGTAACAACGAGTTGTCCCGTAAAAAACAAACCATGGTGCTCGAAATTCGCGTTACCGATCCGTCGGAGAAATCGGTCACACCGGAGCGTGTGATGAAACCGCTGGCAGAAGAGCTGGCGGAAGATCGTCGGAATAACAATAGCCGTCACTCGCCCGGCCGCACACCGATGCGGATTGGGCGCGATGAGCTCGAGGCGATCAAGACCAACCTGCTCAACACGAACGAGGTGACGTTTAGTACGGTGCTGGATACGGATCTAGGTCCGCCTGGGTCGCCCGGTTCGGGACGTGGCAACTATGGCAAGAACTTGAGCATGGCTCAGCTAAAGGTGCCCGGAGTTGGTGGTGGTGCTGCTGCTGCGGGCAGTGATGATGGTGGTAGAGATGGTGGTGGTCGTCGTACGCGGCTAATATCGGAACTGTCGGAAGCGGACTCGATACTGTCGTCGTTCCACGAGCCGGAGAAGAAGAAACCGCCCAAGATCCCGGACGGTGGCTATGGATGGGTGATCGTGTTCTCGTCGTTCATGATCTCACTGATCATGGACGGTGTGTCGTTCTCGTTCGGGCTGATCTACACCGAGCTGCTCGATTACTTTGGTGAATCGAAATCAAAAACGGCCTGGATCGGATCGCTCTTTATCGCCGTTCCGCTTCTTTCCGGACCGATCATGTCTAATCTGGTGGATCGTTACGGTTGCCGGAAGATGACCATGCTTGGTGGATTCATCGGCGGAATGGGATTTGTGCTAGCGTCCTTCTGTCAGTCGGTAGAGCAGCTTTACTTCACCTTCGGTATACTGTCGGGCGTTGGGCTCGGTTTCGGCTACGTAACCGTGGTCGTCTGTGTGGCGTTCTGGTTCGACAAGAAGCGTACATTCGCTACGGGTATTGGTGCATCCGGTACCGGTATCGGTACGTTTGTGTACGCTCCACTCTGCCAGTGGCTGATCAACAACTTCGGATGGCGTGGTGCAACGCTTATCCTTGCCGGCACACTGTTCAACATGGTCGCCATGGGTGCACTGATGCGTGATCCCGAGTGGATGATCGAGGAAAGCAAGCTCGAGAGTCGTGCCCAGAGTATTCAGACGTTCTCCAACTCAAGCGTTTACCTGGACGAGATCAAGAAGCTCATCGAGACGGGCATCCCGAAGGAGCATGTGCTGGACACGCTCGTGACGAATGTGAACACGGAAGCGAACCAGGTTATCCCACCGGAAGATTCCACCATTAACAAGCGGTACCAGAGTGAGGTCGCTCTGCCAACGTTCTATAGCGAGCAGGAACAGCATGGTGGTGGTGGTGGTGCGCGTGGCGTTGGAAATCTGCACTCCAGCAATCGTTCGCTTCGCCACAACGTTCTCACCAAGGAAGCGTTCAAGCGTAGTGGTCGTTTGGTACAGGCGAAGGCACGTTTAGCTAGCACGGAGACCCTGAACTCGTACGAGAAACTGTCCGACGAGGATGATGATGACGATCATCACGAGGAGCATCCGGATGGGATTAGCCTTGGAATACGGGCTTCGCTGAAAACGCTTAGCGTCGCCTCGCTGGAGGATGGTTATCTGAGCGTGAAACGGCAGCAAGAACTACACGTAAAGGCGGGCGGAAGTACCTGGTCCTTGGATGAGCTTGCACTGGCCGGTTCGCTTGTCGTTCCCGTCCAGCACGGTGATGGTGCACCCGGCAGTGGAGATGGTAGTCGGGCGGAGAAATGTCGCAGCTTCCGGGGCAATTCGCTCGATGTGGTGTACGAGAACGAAATCTTCAATCCGAACGTGGACACTAACGTGACGCTGGTTGTGCCGAAGCAGACGAAGCTGCTGCATCAACGCTCGGTCGCGCCCCGTGGTGGAGGTCTCAAGAAGCAACATTCGCTCGGTCGTCAACATTCGATGCGTTACTCGAACTTTTACAAAGATATGCGGCTGCACCGGAACTCGATCCATTATCGTGGTGCACTGCTCAATACCCATCGGTACCGGTTGAAGGCTTCGTCGTGTCCGAACATCTATCGCAATTCGATGACAACGATCGCCAAGGAACAAGATGAGGTAGGTTTTGATGTGTTTATCACGTTGCTTTCGTTGATTTAATTGGATTAATAGCTAGCTATACGTTGCTCGACTGTAAAAAAGAGTTCTAATGAAACGATAATTAAAAAGTCATCAGCACTCACAAACACACGCTCAAGGGAAACCAGTTTGTGGGTGATTTTAAGTTGCAGCTCGTGCATGAAGCTGTCAAGTTGCGTGACGGTGAAGCACCACAGACACGTGTTTGTGTGCATAGCAACCATGCGTCTCCATCTGTTTTGAGACGGATTGCTAATTTGTGATGATTCATCTTTTTTTTCGCTTTTTTCATACGTTCACACGTTTTGATTGATAAATTATTACCTTTTTTCTTCTTTATGGGTGTGAAATGATAATTCACTGCTTTTACTATTTGTTACATATTTTGAGTTATGTTAAATTTTGTCTTTTTTGTGTTACTTTATTTACTTTAGTTTTCATTATCTTTTCTCATTTAATTTTTTTATATTTTTTAATTTGTATTTTTTTTATCCTATTTTTTCGTAATATTTTGTATTATTTCATTGTTGTATGTTTTTTTTTCCTTTTTGTTAAACAATCTTTTCTCTTATATAAAGTTATATGTTTTTTTTAATTTATCATTTTATTACCTATTTTACAATTGCGACTTATTATTTTTTATTATTTTTTTATGTGTGTTTGTTTTATTTCTTATTTTGTTCACTTATCATTTAGCTTACTTGCTTTCGTTTTTGTATATTTACTTTCTGTTTTCTATCTTTTATCTTATTATATTAAATATATAATCATGGGGGTGGCCCGGTGGTGATGCGACAGCGGCGCCGGTCTTCACACGGCAGGACCGGGGTTCAAGTCTCATCTGGGCCGTTCCCCCATAGTGAGGATTGACTAACCAACTATGCGGTATCAATTAGTCTAGTAAGCCAGAATTGGCAGGCATGACCTTAAGAGGTCGTTAGGCCAAGAAAGAAGAAGAAGATATAATCATTAATTAATTATACTTCTCTCTTCTTTTCTTTCCTTAGCCATGGTACGGCAGTTTCATCGATACGCTTAAATCGATTTTCGATTTTTCGCTCTTCTTCGAGTTCCGGTTCGGTATGCTTTCCATCTCAACGTTACTGCTGTTCGTATGGTAAGTTCATGTTTAAGAATCTAATCGATTTTCACGTTTTAATGCATCATCTTTTCCTTTGCCTTTAGGTACATCATTCCCTATTTCTATATCCCCGAGTACGTGCTGAACTACAACTTCAGTGAGCAGGATGGAGCGAACCTTATCTCTGTGATCGGTATTACCAACACGATCGGCATGGTCGGACTTGGCTGGCTCGGCGATCGACCTTGGGTGAATGTGTCGAAGACGTATGCCGTCTGTCTAGCGTGTAAGTTACCCGGCAGGACACAGTTCTACGCAAGAATCTTTCCATTTACAATATTTTGTTTGTTTGTTGTCCTATTCCAGTGTGTGGTGCATCGATCTTTGTCATGCCGTGGGCCATCTCCAGCTACCCAGCGATGGTGGTGTTGTGCATCATCTTTGGCTTCACCTTCGCCAGCACATTCTCCTTTACGCCCATCATCATGGTGCGGTTAGTTAGCTTGGATGATTTTACCGTTGCGTACGGTTTGGTGCTGCTGGTGCAGGGTATTGGCAGCTTGGTCGGACCACCGATTGCTGGCTTCCTGTACGATGTAACCAATCGGTGGGACGATTCATTCTACGCGGCCGGGTTCTTTATCTTCCTCTCGGGGGTGTGTGCTTGGGCGATCGGTTCGCTGAAACCAACACCGGACAGCGAGGACGAAGCGGACGATGGTGAGAAAGAAAGTGATGCGCTCAGCTCAACGGTCACGGCCTAAGCGAACGTGTCGAGGGGGCTGCTGTGCCATCAACTGTGGTGCCTTTTGTACTTATTATTGAAACGAGTGTTTGGTGTGAGTGTGAGTTCGTTCTCAGAGCAAAGCAAACAAGCGTACGACAGGCGAGATAGTAAGACATTTTTCGTTTCATATCACGGTGTTCACACTTGTCGCATGTTTAGGAATTTCCATTTCATCTTTTTTGGAATAGCAAAACACGAAACAAATGAAAGGACTACCTCAAAACATGTACTTTACAATCAGCGGTAGTTAGTAGTATTCCCGTCGATCTAGATAATCGTTGTTTGGTTATACGTTTGTGCGATGTTAAAGGAGGGAAACTTGTTAAAACCCAAAAGAATGCTAAACACCAGAACAAACGCTCCGCAGAACAACGAACGTCAATCGAATGCCTTATTAAAAGCAAAATAATCGGATAAATTATGCCTATAGAAAGAGTAGTTAAATGCGTGAAACTTAAGACACCCCCCTCGTGTTCTAAAATGTTTGAGAGAATTAAATTTAAAAAAAACATGATAAAATCTATTAGCAGTTCTAAACGTAGGTAACAAATAGAGTAGCAGACAAGAAGCTTTCGCGCACGTGTTTATTGCAACACAAGGCACTTAGGCAAACGAGTGAGGAGCTTCCGTGACCAATGTTGTCCCTCTCGTGTTATTTAGTGGTACCTTAAGGTTAGCGAAAAAAAAAAACAAAAAGCATCCTCTCAACCGCCACTCCTCCCACTCTCCTTTCCCCTCGTTCCTGGGACCATCATCATTCATTAGGTAAAGAGGAAGAGGATATTTTCGAAATCAACTTGTTAGATGTAGTAGCGCACGAAAATCCGGCAGATGAGCGTGATGGTTGCTACTATACACATTTTAGGCTGTCCCAGTAGTACGTTACTATAAGTAGACACACTTAAACAAAATCAAACAGGGCTCTTTGTGATTGTATTTGTACTTTTAGAACAATTTTTTATCGTTTTTTTTTTTGCGTGTTTCGTTCAGATACCTCTCTCTCTATATGTATGTTTACACGTTTTGTTCGTTTTATAATAGTTTAGAATTTATTTAGAAAACATAAAACAAATTGCAACTAGATAAATCATTTGAGGGTGTGTATGTGGTAGGATTAGAATGGCACATTTTATTTTATTTCCGTACTTACTTTTAAGATGTGTTTTTATATCTAGGTAGAATAAAAATTCTCCAATCGATCACAAGTTTCCTTTCTTGGGGGTTAGTTTCGCTGTTTTTTTTTGGTCCGAAAAAATGTTCTAATCAATAAGGGTACTACATAAAAATGTTAGTCGATTTTGACGAGTTGATAAATATGTAATATGAATTTGTTTGAAGAACATCCGATTTGTTTTGTCGGTCGGAGACTGTTGTAAGATCGAAGAAAGTCATCGTCGTACGTATGGTGGCTTAGTGTATAAGTTAGGCACGTAGCGGTCGCTCACGACACAGTAACGAGAAGGGCGTTCCTATAAGTCGAATAACCTCTTAGTACGCAGCGTTCACGAAGAATTTCTGAGCGTTGGCATTTACAGATGTAATTGCGTTTAAAATACCAACTAATTTAATTGCATATCTGGAGGGAAAATCACCAGAGATCTTCTTCTTTGTTGCTTCGTTCAAATCGATAACATTAAGCGGATTGTGAAATTCCTATTGGACAATTATGACTGCCTTAAAGCTAATCTCCAAAGAATGTGTCAAATTTTGATCATATTTTTAAACGATGTCAAATCAGACATATCTCATATCGAATGATATGTAAGCATTTCACTTTCTAACCCACTTTAAGAGGAGTTGTATGTGATAAAGTTACGGCATTAGCATCTAATCCACTTAAGACCATTTTCAGACGGTTTTCGTAGAAGTAACACTTTAACGACTGTATCATCCAATATCTGGTATACTGTTATTTCGCCACTGCCAACAACACTTCTCTATTGGCGAGTCTCTTCCTTCTGGAACATAAGTTCAGCATCCCCATCACGAGCCGTGTGGTACATTAAATGGCTTCCAACTAATATAAACTCCTCTAGTATCCAGTCTCCAGAAATTAAGATCTTCACGACATTTTGAATTATTTGTAAGATGGCAAAATCTTACCTTGATTATTGCTGCTGGTTGCCGTATAGTTGCTCTCTTTCCTTAATTAACCCTTGGCTTGTACTCTAGAATATTAGATTTAGTCTCTTCAAAGGGTCGATCAAAATATTATTTCTGCCATGTCTATGAAGAAACCTTATCTTAATATTGCAGCACATTGTACAAATTGACAGCGTCCCAGGAATAAAAGCACATCATGGAGCACAGCTTGAAATAGGCGACTCTCTTGGCCCGTTCCTACCACCAAGGTCCTCTGCTAGGAAGATGAGCCTTCAACCTGACACTATCCGAGATGTGATGAAAGAAATCACAGCTCCAATCCAATAGTTTCTTAGGCGCATTCGATAAAGATGTTTTTAAAAGGATTTTTGGAAATTCGCGCCTGTAGAATGAAAATGAAATAGCCCTTAAAATGACCTCAATAACGCACCGTAAATGAAACTCGTACGGAAGAATCTATAAAGTGTTTCCCGGCCGTTCAAACCGACAGAAGAGACTTGATAGACCATAACTGTGATGGAGTGATAGTGGGTAAACGCGTCCACCAAAAGGACCAGGAACGAGTGCTTCTGCATTAGACCAAAATCGCTAAGGAATTTTAGTACCGGATCAGCGAATGAGTAAAAAATGTCTGTCCGAAACGTCTCTCATCTGTTGTTACTGTTTTTGTCATCGTTTTAACAGACCTTCCTTTCGGATGATGTTGGAGCGGGTCACTCTACAATATACCCCTGATCTTGTTAAAGAGAAATGCCCTACAAAAGCTTGCGGATGCTGCTACAGTTGAGAGGGGGTAAATCGTGATATTCTCATTACCATCGTAAAAGTATACCAGTAGTGTATACATGTTGGTGAATTTGTATTGTTAATAGATCACACATCCCAAACCAACACAACAAACCACCACCGCTCACACACACACAAAAACTCAGATACAACCTGCAAATACAGATGTTTTCAGTTCCGTTGCCTGTTGTTTGTTTGTTTGTTTGTTGCTTGTTTTAATTATTATTTATTTATTTCTGTACTTTTATCTATATCCATCCCCACGCCCGTTGGTCCCCTTTCCGCCCAATTTCCGGCGGAACGGGATGCAACATCTGTAAGGTTCGTGACCGTATTATGCCCCTGCATCATCATCACTCATTTCGATTACAATTATCCATATGCGTGTGTGTGAGTGTGTTTGTGTTTCTGTGTGTGTGTGTGTGTGTGTGCCAATTTGCAGGTCGAATAGTGTTTGTTTTTACCAATCGATACTTATTATGCTGAAAGTTTAAATCTAGCTTCTGGTATCGCTTGTATCAGCTCAGAGTGGTATGTGTGTGTGTTATCATTAATACGCAATCGAAGAAGGGGTTTTTAAGGGATTAAGAAGATACTTTATCGACGGCTTGGGAACGCATGTTAGCCAAAGAATGAAATCGGGAGAGAGAGAGCGAGAGAGAAAAGCTGTTTAAGTTTATAAATTAAATTGACTAACTTACAACATTACAATAAACGGGTGGTGGATTGCACATAGAGGTAGGACATTTGAAAACGCAGCTAGAGCAACATGTTCAGTTCATGGTAAGCAATCCAATTAAATGTGCAATAAGTTTCGCAAGAAGGATGCTTTGTGTTCATTCTATCTTTCGCTACGGTAACACTATGAGATTGTACGGGAAGATCTTCGATAAAGCGGAACTAATCGAATGACCACACAGCAAACGCAATAGACTAATTGGCTAGTTTTGCAAAAAAAAAACAAAATCGGACTAATGCACTAAACATTACATATAAGAAACTGAAGATTAGTCCTGCGAATGGGCAACGATGCTTTCCGAATTGGGGTGCGCAACATTTGGCTAAAAGAGCAAGAAATCGACGTGGAAATCATCAAACATGAGCAACAAGCGCAGTAGACTTTTGTTCCAGCAGAAGCAGTACAATATTATGCAGTGGATGCGTGTTCTCCGAAGGTTGGTTCGGTGGCCGAAACGGTAAAGGCACCGGTATCGAATCCCATCCATGCTAGAGATTCCCCGTTTGCTCGTAGCCAAGGCTTACCTAATTCAGCTCTATGGGGTAAAATCAAGCCATGGTTTGTAGTGCCAAAAAGAAAAAGAGCAAGAAGCGTGTGTGTGTTATCCCTATCTCCAGGCGTAGTAGAAGGCGCCTTCCGCGAGGATCCGACCTTGTTGTCGGATCTTCATCCCCAATCGAAAGCCCCCACGCCACTGCTCGAGAAATGTGTATGTTAGTGTTTTTTTTTTGTATAAGAGACTGTGTTTGACTTGATAAGAGTAAAAATATTTACGTTATTAGTTTACAGCCGCCATCCACCCTAAAGTAGTAGTACACCGCGTTCTTCGTTCCACTCTGCCACATGCTT
>KZ061941.1:0-18599 GCA_002091835.1 Anopheles maculatus | reverse complement strand
CAGCTCTATGGGGTAAAATCAAGCCATGGTTTGTAGTGCCAAAAAGAAAAAGAGCAAGAAGCGTGTGTGTGTTATCCCTATCTCCAGGCGTAGTAGAAGGCGCCTTCCGCGAGGATCCGACCTTGTTGTCGGATCTTCATCCCCAATCGAAAGCCCCCACGCCACTGCTCGAGAAATGTGTATGTTAGTGTTTTTTTTTTGTATAAGAGACTGTGTTTGACTTGATAAGAGTAAAAATATTTACGTTATTAGTTTACAGCCGCCATCCACCCTAAAGTAGTAGTACACCGCGTTCTTCGTTCCACTCTGCCACATGCTTATTTAGTATAGGGTAACCTCAGGCGATCCAACCTCTTGTTTTCCCCGGTCGGTTTTGCTCTGCTGTGTGTGTGTGGTTGTTCGTTTTTGTTCGTCCTCAGGAGGAGACACGCTCGATATCTGTGCTCGATGTTTTATGTCTTTTGGTTTGTGTCTTTTATCTCGTTTTTATTGTTCATTTTCGCACTCTCTCCCTCTCTTTCTGCGTTACTTTTCACACACGTACACTTACACACACACACACACACATATTCCCCATCACAAGATTGGAATTGGTTTTGGTTTAAGTTTAGGTTTTAGTGTTACCTGTTTTGCTGCTGCTATGCTGCACACTTTCTACTCAGTTAGCTTTTTTGACGTTGTTGTTTTTCGACCTATCCTTTTCTCCTCCTAGGTGTTCGACGATCGTACAAGACAAGACGCATGTTATTCACTTTGTTGCTATTCTTTTCCCATGTTTTCTATTCCGTTTTGTTTAGCGTGTTACTGTGGAGGGAAAGAAAATGCAGCTCTAACCGTTACTAATTTTTTTCTTTCTGTTTGATCGCCTTCATTTTGCGTGTCCGAGCGTTCGTGGATCGTAGTGCCCTTCATTCGTTTGCCCGCAAGCTAGCAACACCAGAATATGGTTCAGTAAGGGACACGACCATAAGAACGCTAAAATACGCAAACCCTCCAACCCTATCATTCTCTCTCTCTCTCTCTCCGTCCCCCACCGTTGTTCCAATCCAGTTGTTAAACCCAAATTTACTTTATTTCATCCCAGCTTCGGCCCAACGGTGGACCTTCGTCGGGTACGGCATTACACATTATAATTGTCGGTGGCTGGCGGCACGACGCTTAGCAGCAACCACTGCTAGCCGGCCCACCCGGGCTGTTGCCGCTGCCGAGCGACGGGCTCGTCGGGGAATGCTGCTGGCCAATCTTGATGCCGTTAGCCTGAAATCAAACCCACAACACATCAATAAAAGCCCTCTTTGGGTAAACTCTAGGGCCGTACACACCTCATTGTTGATATCGAAGACACCCTCCTGGATCTTCTCGTAGATTTCCTTTGCCGTGTTGATGAACGCTTCCTCCACGTTCGCCGCAGTACGTGCGGACGTTTCCATAAACACCAGACCGTGTTCGCGTGCGAACGCTTCACCTTCCTCCTTCTTTACCTCGCGGCGTGAGTCAAGATCACTGTAAAAAGCAGAACCCACCGTCAGCTGCCGTGTCCTGTTCATCCAAACCGTTGGGCTTTAAAACGGAATTACCTCTTGTTGCCGATCAGCATGATAACCATGTTGGAGTTCGAGTGTTGCCGTGCGTCCTCCAGCCAGGTCGTCAGGTGGTTGAACGTTTCGCGGCGCGTAATGTCGTACACGAGCAGTGCACCGGCTGCACCGCGGTAGTACGAGCGCGTGATCGACCGGAACGCTTCCTGTCCGGCCGTATCCCAGATCTGTAGCTTAATCTGCTTGCCATCGATGGTGATCATGCGGGCCCCGAACTCGACGCCGATCGTCAAATCGTGCACCGGCTGGAAACGTTTGTCGGTAAACTGCAGCAGCAGGCAGGATTTGCCGACGCCTGGAATGGTCAAACGGTAAAAGAAAATGTGATTTATTAGTTATCATATGTACATTAATCACTTTGAAAGTATGGTTCGATGAGCAAACGAACAGCGAACAAGATTAATATTAATACAACAAATTTTCTCCTTGATTGTACTTTCCCACCCCGCCATTACATGATTCACTCGATGATTCATAGTTTCTCTTGTTTCTTTCTTTCAATTTTTATCATTTTTACTGTAGAGGCAGACTGCCAATAGGACGTACACCACAAGTAAAGCGCAGTGTGCAATGCAATTGCATTTCTGCAGCAGCACACTCACACACCTTTCCTTCGCAATGATTCACGTACCGCTTCCGGCAAATATAAACAAACAAAGGCAACATATTAAACTATTGAGCACGAGTGGTGTTTCATCCCTCCCTATCGTAATAACACCATGCGGGCTGGCTGGCTGGTAGCTCTCATCGCGCAATTCGCTTTCTGCAGGTCTTTCTTTTGCAGGGTATTTCGAATCAGATTAAGATTGATCCACAATCCAGGAGCGTTTTTTACATACTTAAATAATTTAAACATTATACAGAAGATCATGTTTGTTTATTGTGTTAATAATTGTTAAAAATATACGATGAGAAAAATTGGATGACAAACGAGATTCTTACGATGAACGCAGATAAAGAAGACATGATTTTTAGCGCGAAGAATACAATCAATCACAGTAGAGAATTAGCTAAAATACATTTTATTCCTTAGCCATATGCACAGGATTTGTAAATGAGGTCTTCTAAATTAGTATTAAGTTCGTCAGGAATATCCAAGTCATTATTAACATCATATTATTTAGCCAAGTAGCTTGTTAGTAGAAAAACTTCAGGAATAGGGTTTCTTTTTATTCATGTGGAACGGCCTGGTCATATTGCTAGGAATGTGGTTGAAGAAACGGTTTCGTAATTGAACACGAAACGTAAATATACCTTTTTGTCAAATATGGGTTTACGCTTTGAGTGCCAGGCGTTATAAACCTTCTTAGTCAACAAAGATATGCAATGGAACAGCTTTGTTTTCTGGTTATCTGAAGAAGTTAATTGGAAGCTGTTGGAAAAAAAGTCTTGAATGTTTTTAAACAACTGGAAAGCCGACAGAAACATGAGAATAACCAGAATAAAATAGACAGATCAAAATTTTAGCTGTTATAAGTCAGTAACCGAGTAAAAATTGGCTAGATGTCTCGTATCAGTTGCTCTTAATGATAATACTGTGTAGAAAATAAATAAATATTCTTTAAAAAAAGTTGTGTTTTTGATTTAGAAAGTTCGTGTATTTGCTACTACATAAAAAGAAGGCCAAATTATTCTTCTTCTTTTTGGAACTACAACCACGCAAAGTTTGCCATATCTGGTTTTCTGTGACCTGTTTATTATCCGTAGCTGGATAGTCAGTTTTGTATAAAAGGAGACGGTCCAGCGAGATTTGATGCTCGGTATAAGGAGCGGCGCCGCTACCCAGGCAAAACTATTAATATGACTTTAGTTGTACGTGCATTGCATATTAGTTTTTTCGTTATTTCTAATGATCACTCAACGATCACACCTCATCTCATCAAAAACGAGTGTTTTTATATTCATCTAACATTTTCACTGTGATCCGATTAGGCTTACAATCTTATTGTTTTTCTTGCTCAATATTCTGTTTATAAATATTTAAAATATAGTGAAAACTTTACATAGGATGGATAGAGACAAAATTATTTATGTATCCAACATCATTTAAACATTTATATACGAAAAATTAGTACAAAAAGGGGTTTAATACGGTATATATTTTATATTTATATTTATATTTATCGCTCCATAAGAAATCACAAAACTCTTCTCCCAGTTTGTGTTACGATTATGAATCAATTAGGAAACCCCTGCTTTTGCTCGCATTGCTTCCTATTGAACCTGGTGTACCGTATTGTCGATTTTTACTTTCTTCTTCAATCCACCAGTGTAGCTGCTGAGGCTAATATGATTTCCTCGTCCGGATTAAAGGCCATCGTGACCATACAGCAGCAACAGTAGCACCGTTGTCTACTTGAATCATACCCGCGTACCTGAATGCACACAAATGTGTATTGCGCATCAATCCTACCATGGGTTGCTCTGTTTGGCTACGGAACGGGTTGATTTCATATTGCATGAGCGATAGTTTAGAAAGTTTGATTTCTGCGGTCTCAGGGACAGCAATTGACGAACAAATTGTTCGTCAGTTATTATTTGCTATTTCTTTGCTTGGGAAACCACACTAGTGTGACCTACACGGTGGTGGATGGAGTTGTCCAACAGTGAACAAAGAACACGCGAGTAAACACATGCATTCTCCACCGCCTGCTATTAGTGTCCGCATGACCCGGTTTTACGCGAGTAGTATTAGTGGTAGTGGGGTGGTAGGACAGCATATAGTTGACGCTTCTCAAATTATAAATATTTTTCTTCTTGAGGCTGTGATAATTCTCTGCCACCCCATTTCATCTCTCCATCGAGCCAGCCATTGCACGCATTCTCGATGCAATCGAATGGTAGCGGAAGCAAAGGTAACTCGATCTGTTTTGTCGAGAAAAGCTCTCCCATATGGTTCGATGTTTGAGTGTTCGGGAGGATGGGGTCGTCGACGACGAATGCTCGTTCGACAAACACCAGTCGAGCGTAGTTTCTTTCCATATCCTTCCGCTGTTCTCTTGTGCGCGGTGCGATAAGGAGGGGGTTGATGACGAAAAATTATCGATTTTGTTCTTTGCTGCCGCTGTTGTCAGACGGCGCGTTTGCGTTGGCGTCACCGACTGTGGTTGGGCATTTGAACAGCACAGCGCACACATCACACTTCCATGCTGTGTGGCAGAAGATGCGGGTTTTCCCCTGTTCTTACCCTTAAGGAAAACCGTGCTTAATCATCCTTTTCATTATCCGCTTTTCGTTGTGCTTTCTTCCTGCTTCCTCCCGTGTGCTCTTACTTCATCACCCAGCTGGGTGGTATATACGGTTGTGTTGGTGTTACACCCGCACACACAGCAGCGCCTACGCAAAGTGCAAATTAAATCACACCCAAAAAGGAACCCTACAGGACCTTCCGAGGGTTCGGAAAATGAACCACCTAACCTAACTCTACCGTATGTTTTGTGTGACGCAGAAAACCCCCCGCAGAAATTACTCCAACCTGATGATGGTATAGAGTGTGCCCTTTTCCATTTACCTGTGTCTCCTATGATGATGTATTTGAACAAGTAAGCGTACGACATTTTTTTGCGTAGAACAAACTTTGCCCCGACGACTGATGAGGAAGGATGTACCGTTTAAGGCGATGCACGTTAGCTTACGCGTACGCGTACTTAAAAGAACGGAATTACGTGGAGTTCACGAAATCTGTTATCACACACGATTGGGCCACCTTCTTCGTTGATTTTTATGTTGCTCGGTATAAGGAGCGGCGCCGCTACCCAGGCAAAACTATTAATATGACTTTAGTTGTACGTGCATTGCATATTAGTTTTTTCGTTATTTCTAATGATCACTCAACGATCACACCTCATCTCATCAAAAACGAGTGTTTTTATATTCATCTAACATTTTCACTGTGATCCGATTAGGCTTACAATCTTATTGTTTTTCTTGCTCAATATTCTGTTTATAAATATTTAAAATATAGTGAAAACTTTACATAGGATGGATAGAGACAAAATTATTTATGTATCCAACATCATTTAAACATTTATATACGAAAAATTAGTACAAAAAGGGGTTTAATACGGTATATATTTTATATTTATATTTATATTTATCGCTCCATAAGAAATCACAAAACTCTTCTCCCAGTTTGTGTTACGATTATGAATCAATTAGGAAACCCCTGCTTTTGCTCGCATTGCTTCCTATTGAACCTGGTGTACCGTATTGTCGATTTTTACTTTCTTCTTCAATCCACCAGTGTAGCTGCTGAGGCTAATATGATTTCCTCGTCCGGATTAAAGGCCATCGTGACCATACAGCAGCAACAGTAGCACCGTTGTCTACTTGAATCATACCCGCGTACCTGAATGCACACAAATGTGTATTGCGCATCAATCCTACCATGGGTTGCTCTGTTTGGCTACGGAACGGGTTGATTTCATATTGCATGAGCGATAGTTTAGAAAGTTTGATTTCTGCGGTCTCAGGGACAGCAATTGACGAACAAATTGTTCGTCAGTTATTATTTGCTATTTCTTTGCTTGGGAAACCACACTAGTGTGACCTACACGGTGGTGGATGGAGTTGTCCAACAGTGAACAAAGAACACGCGAGTAAACACATGCATTCTCCACCGCCTGCTATTAGTGTCCGCATGACCCGGTTTTACGCCAGCAGTATGAGTAGTAGTAGTGGTAGTGGGGTGGTAGGACAGCATATAGTTGACGCTTCTCAAATTATAAATATTTTTCTTCTTGAGGCTGTGATAATTCTCTGCCACCCCATTTCATCTCTCCATCGAGCCAGCCATTGCACGCATTCTCGATGCAATCGAATGGTAGCGGAAGCAAAGGTAACTCGATCTGTTTTGTCGAGAAAAGCTCTCCCATATGGTTCGATGTTTGAGTGTTCGGGAGGATGGGGTCGTCGACGACGAATGCTCGTTCGACAAACACCAGTCGAGCGTAGTTTCTTTCCATATCCTTCCGCTGTTCTCTTGTGCGCGGTGCGATAAGGAGGGGGTTGATGACGAAAAATTATCGATTTTGTTCTTTGCTGCCGCTGTTGTCAGACGGCGCGTTTGCGTTGGCGTCACCGACTGTGGTTGGGCATTTGAACAGCACAGCGCACACATCACACTTCCATGCTGTGGCAGAAGATGCGGGTTTTCCCCTGTTCTTACCCTTAAGGAAAACCGTGCTTAATCATCCTTTTCATTATCCGCTTTTCGTTGTGCTTTCTTCCTGCTTCCTCCCGTGTGCTCTTACTTCATCACCCAGCTGGGTGGTATATACGGTTGTGTTGGTGTTACACCCGCACACACAGCAGCGCCTACGCAAAGTGCAAATTAAATCACACCCAAAAAGGAACCCTACAGGACCTTCCGAGGGTTCGGAAAATGAACCACCTAACCTAACTCTACCGTATGTTTTGTGTGACGCAGAAAACCCCCCGCAGAAATTACTCCAACCTGATGATGGTATAGAGTGTGCCCTTTTCCATTTACCTGTGTCTCCTATGATGATGTATTTGAACAAGTAAGCGTACGACATTTTTTTGCGTAGAACAAACTTTGCCCCGACGACTGATGAGGAAGGATGTACCGTTTAAGGCGATGCACGTTAGCTTACGCGTACGCGTACTTAAAAGAACGGAATTACGTGGAGTTCACGAAATCTGTTAGGGAAAGAGAGCAAAAACCAATTAGTGTAGAGGTACGGAGGAGAATGGGCGATACGAAAACCAGTTGTAGTAATGTTTAATCTACTAACATTTAACAGGGGGAGGAAGAAAAGTACATCATCGTACGCTAACTTGCTGTTGTACTCTCAAGGCGAGGACGCTTCCAAGTTACAGGTTCTTTAAACAAAATGAAAGGAATAGATCACTCTTCCCAGGACTGATTGGCAATAACGGATAAAGCGGCAGGGATCGTTTAGGAGATAGGATCCGGGAAGCGAGTGCCGCGCTTGTGCTTGTTTGTTTGTTTTTTTTTTAACACAATAACTATTCCAAACTGTGCAGTGTTTGCGCGAGGAAACGGTGGTTCTTAATAAGCTAAGCGGGAATGGTAAACGAGAGAAAGCAAGGGGCTGCAAGGGAAGGGTAGAGAGCTTCTAAAGCTGAACCTAGTGTTTTACGGGCTCTGCTCTGCGCTACCCTGACATTATGGGGATTCGCTTTTTTTAATGGCGGGGAAACCAACATACTTTTCTGTGCATCATTATTGTTTGTTTGATTGTGTTTTTTTGCCTTTTCTTTTTAAACGAATTCACTGTGTAAAGCTCTACATTAATCACTCTACCGTGTATCGTATTGAATACAAACTAAGTGCTGAAAAATAAAAACCATTGTATAACCTAGTTCCAACGCAAATAAGGTATGGTGTTTTTTTCTAAATGAGTTCAAAATTTATGTGTATAGAAATTATTGAGAAATGTTGAATGTTGCTTAGACATCAGGAGAGCTCCTACTTGATCTTTAGCATAAGAAAGCAGTTTATCACTCTGCATGCTTGTAATATTTGAACCCTCAAATCACTTCCCAAAATCAATTATTCATCGAATTCAATTCAATTAGTGAGATTAAATAGGTGTTACAGTGTCTGCTGGCAATTTTTTTTTCCTTTGAACCATCAATAGCACCTCATAAACTCGCGTTTTTACCTGTATTTTCCGGGAATTACTATCCAGCTTTTGGTCAAACCAATTCAAGGAAGCCAAAACTGATTGATCGTGAGGCAAAATTTAACAGGCAACGACTGAATATAATGCGAGTAACTAAAGTATTAAGAAAAAAATTAAAGCAGTTCCTAATCGGTCTAGGATGGGCGATACAACAGCATGCAAAAGCCTGTTTAACTATTCATACGAAAATGTTGTATTATCTTAGTTAAGCTTCCTTTAGCTACCATTCTCTCCGGAGACTTCTTCTCCTTTGAAATTAACTCTTATTCTCTTCTGCAGATCATTTTCATGGTTGTTGAGGACTTAAATGATGAGTATGGTTCCTGAAAAAAAATGTCCCAAAGAAGTTAAATCAATATTTCTAACCATTTTAAATAAAACTAGGCAAGCAAAACGATTTAAGTTCAAGACGTAATATATATTTTTGTAATCCTATTCTAGAGTTCAGCCATTAAGGGCTGAATCCCTTAATGAAATCCGAAAAAATGTTTGTTTTTCTTCATTTTGTCTTTTACAATGTTGCTTACATATATATTTTTTTCTTTCCCTCTACGTGCGTAATGTAATACGCACTGCATAATATGTCTTAATCGGTAAACCTGGAATACACACGAGAGTAAACGCATATTGCTGTTCTGTTCTACACGAGGAATCCAAAAGAGTTTTAAAAAACTTTCAACGGTCGTTCACTACAATTTGAATCTCACACAGAAATTGGGGCCTGCCTGTAGGCTAAACGGTTATAGATACCATCGAACGAATGTTTATGCATGCTGTTGACTAGAGTTTCATGCGTTCGTGGATAAATATGTGATACCAAAAATGGGGTTTTTTGTTGTTGTATTCATCTGCTCTCTACAAATTGACGTATTCCTGTTACACTATCTAGCAGCTGAATAAACGGGCCTACATATTTGGCTTACAAAATGGTAAAGGTAAACTGTCGAATGTAATGGCTTAAGGTAATCAATTTTGGCATAATTTTGATTCGTTATTAATTTTTGTTTTTAGCTAATTATACGTCTTTAGACCATTAGAAGGTTACGGAACAGAGTTTACGGACCTTTTGTTTGCCCGAATAAATTACATTCAAATCGTGAACCATTGAACGTATGTGACAAAACTTGATGCTTCAAAAAAAAGCGACCAAAAATGCGTACCGAGAGTAAGTTATTTTTTACCGTAGCCAATTAATCGGTCAATTTTACTAACTTTTGAAATTTTATAATTTGTAATCAGCTGTGTTTTGTTTTCTTTTTTCCGTATTATTGTCCTCAAGGGTATAGCAATGGATCTGTTCAATAGGTAACTTCCTTAACACAGTTTTTTCTCCTTCAACTGAAGAAAACTTTACAACAGTTTACGGCTCTCCTCATCTTCAACGTTGGCCAGCTCTTTACGCAACGTTTTGCAGTCTTCGATGATAAAACTAGAACAGAGAACTTGCCATTAGTAAAATGTAACAACGTGTGGCGATCACACATTATAGTTAAGCACAAGAGTTACCTATAGAATAGTATTGTTAGTGGTGCCGTTACCAAATGCCATATTGAATGGGCATCGAACGTCCACAGGATCGGTGGGAAGTCGTTAATTTCTAGCAGTAAGGACGAGGTGGCCAGCACGATAAAGATAAAGCATTTCCAAACGTAGCGTCGCTTCCTGCGCTGCAGGAAACACCACAAAATCCATCCTAGTGCGCCGCTCATTCCTGTAGGTGAAAAGCACGCCTCGTAAAACAGACGCACACGACGTAACCATAGAAACGAAAACACCTACCTGTCACGATATTCGCTTTCATGTTGTACGAATAATCGAACCGCCCGATGCTTAGGTAGGAAAAGTGGTTAATAAAAAATAGTACGCACAGGAAGCTGAATGTGCCGCGCACAAGGAGTGACATCCGGTGTATCATGCGCATCACCATGCAATGAAACGAAGCCAGCACCATCGAATAGGCAAACGTATAGTCAAGCAGCTCGGTGACGGGAAAATCGCGCGTGTGAAAAATTGCCGACCAAATCCACGCATTCAGGCAGATGTAGGAAAACGCTCGCCACGTGCCGTACATGGGACTGTCGGTGCGTACTTCGCGCTTGAACCGTTGCAGCATTTTATAGTGCGTAAAAAAGTTGGCGATCGAAAACAGCACCGATGCCGGTTCCTGCATACCGAGGAATCGAACAAATGGCCACTAGACGATAGTAGAAAATGTGAAGAATTGTAATGAATATTACGTTGGAATTATATGGATAAGCAATACACTACTTTGCCGTAAAACTGTGGCGTTGTCCAGTTGCGGTTGTGAAATGCGGTCGTTGTCCTCCACATGCAGTCGTAACCGCACTCATCGTAGCATGTCCACATCAAAAGTTTATTGATTGGATCGTGCTTCCACTGCAGGTCCTTCTTGTAAGAAACACCAGCTACAACAAAAAAAACAAATTGAACGCATAAACACGTATGCACTTACATGCCGTTTCCCATCCCGAAACTCAAACTTACACTGTGTACAATTGTCAAGCGTACAGAACTTTAGGCAATTTTGATAAAACTGACTTCGATCACCACCGGAAGCAAATATTAGCCGAAAGAAGTAAATTAACAGCATAATTAAAACAAGCGCAACCACCCGGTATCGTATCATGGTGCTGTGCTATGCCTTAATATGGTTGCTGGGAAATTGAATCTCGACCCTCGCCACTCTGGTTGCTGCGCACACTTTAGCGAAAGCAACACCCGCGGAAAACTGAAAACACGCGGCCAACCCCACGGAACCACAAACGGAACAAATCACAGTTTCATTCTAGCGGAAAAGATTACGCAGCCAAGCACCAGCAGCACACGCAACGAAGGCGAATTTTGTGTTCGCGTTTAGTTTCGTTGCATACACCAAAACCGCGGATCGAAAGTCATCGGGAATGCGCGAGGCTGAGGAAAATCGGAATCAAAACAAACGCGGGCACAGTGTGATAGGCAACCGGACAGGCACTGCTAAAATCGTTCACTTTTTAGGCTATGTTTAGCTGATGAAACATTTTTTAAATGCTTAAAACAATATTATTTCACATAATAGATTGTTTGGAGATACTTTTACCAGTGATTATTATTAAAATTACATTCAAAAAAACAATTGTTTTTCCCAAAACAATAAAGCTGTCAAACGATCCTTCAACGTCCAGCTGTCAAACGGAACGTCATATGGTCGAACCTGCCCGTTCGCAATTCACTTGCTCTTTTCTCAAAGTGTTTTTCTGCTAAGCTGAAACCTTTAACAAAGAGATAAACATCGCTAAATTGTGGATAAAGTGTACCGATTTTAAGCCATCTAATTGAATTGCCTGTCCGTATCGCTCGTTCTGTGGTGTTGTGTGCACGATATTGCATCAATTGTACGGGCAACAGTAATTGTTCTGTGTTATGCGTATTTTGCAGTACGGGGCCAAGTACGCAGTGAAACGCTAGTCACAACAGTGATCTCTCCCTTCTCGTGTGTGCGTGCGTGTATGTGTGTTTGTGTGTGTGTGCGCTTTGAAGAAGCAACATAAAAATCAACGAAGAAGGTGGCCCAATCGTGTGTGATAACAGATTTCGTGAACTCCACGTAATTCCGTTCTTTTAAGTACGCGTACGCGTAAGCTAACGTGCATCGCCTTAAACGGTACATCCTTCCTCATCAGTCGTCGGGGCAAAGTTTGTTCTACGCAAAAAAATGTCGTACGCTTACTTGTTCAAATACATCATCATAGGAGACACAGGTAAATGGAAAAGGGCACACTCTATACCATCATCAGGTTGGAGTAATTTCTGCGGGGGGTTTTCTGCGTCACACAAAACATACGGTAGAGTTAGGTTAGGTGGTTCATTTTCCGAACCCTCGGAAGGTCCTGTAGGGTTCCTTTTTTGGGTGTGATTAATTTGCACTTTGCGTAGGCGCTGCTGTGTGTGCGGGTGTAACACCAACACAACCGTATATACCACCCAGCTGGGTGATGAAGTAAGAGCACACGGGAGGAAGCAGGAAGAAAGCACAACGAAAAGCGGATAATGAAAAGGATGATTAAGCACGGTTTTCCTTAAGGGTAAGAACAGGGGAAAACCCGCATCTTCTGCCACAGCATGGAAGTGTGATGTGTGCGCTGTGCTGTTCAAATGCCCAACCACAGTCGGTGACGCCAACGCAAACGCGCCGTCTGACAACAGCGGCAGCAAAGAACAAAATCGATAATTTTTCGTCATCAACCCCCTCCTTATCGCACCGCGCACAAGAGAACAGCGGAAGGATATGGAAAGAAACTACGCTCGACTGGTGTTTGTCGAACGAGCATTCGTCGTCGACGACCCCATCCTCCCGAACACTCAAACATCGAACCATATGGGAGAGCTTTTCTCGACAAAACAGATCGAGTTACCTTTGCTTCCGCTACCATTCGATTGCATCGAGAATGCGTGCAATGGCTGGCTCGATGGAGAGATGAAATGGGGTGGCAGAGAATTATCACAGCCTCAAGAAGAAAAATATTTATAATTTGAGAAGCGTCAACTATATGCTGTCCTACCACCCCACTACCACTACTACTACTCATACTGCTGGCGTAAAACCGGGTCATGCGGACACTAATAGCAGGCGGTGGAGAATGCATGTGTTTACTCGCGTGTTCTTTGTTCACTGTTGGACAACTCCATCCACCACCGTGTAGGTCACACTAGTGTGGTTTCCCAAGCAAAGAAATAGCAAATAATAACTGACGAACAATTTGTTCGTCAATTGCTGTCCCTGAGACCGCAGAAATCAAACTTTCTAAACTATCGCTCATGCAATATGAAATCAACCCGTTCCGTAGCCAAACAGAGCAACCCATGGTAGGATTGATGCGCAATACACATTTGTGTGCATTCAGGTACGCGGGTATGATTCAAGTAGACAACGGTGCTACTGTTGCTGCTGTATGGTCACGATGGCCTTTAATCCGGACGAGGAAATCATATTAGCCTCAGCAGCTACACTGGTGGATTGAAGAAGAAAGTAAAAATCGACAATACGGTACACCAGGTTCAATAGGAAGCAATGCGAGCAAAAGCAGGGGTTTCCTAATTGATTCATAATCGTAACACAAACTGGGAGAAGAGTTTTGTGATTTCTTATGGAGCGATAAATATAAATATAAATATAAAATATATACCGTATTAAACCCCTTTTTGTACTAATTTTTCGTATATAAATGTTTAAATGATGTTGGATACATAAATAATTTTGTCTCTATCCATCCTATGTAAAGTTTTCACTATATTTTAAATATTTATAAACAGAATATTGAGCAAGAAAAACAATAAGATTGTAAGCCTAATCGGATCACAGTGAAAATGTTAGATGAATATAAAAACACTCGTTTTTGATGAGATGAGGTGTGATCGTTGAGTGATCATTAGAAATAACGAAAAAACTAATATGCAATGCACGTACAACTAAAGTCATATTAATAGTTTTGCCTGGGTAGCGGCGCCGCTCCTTATACCGAGCATCAAATCTCGCTGGACCGTCTCCTTTTATACAAAACTGACTATCCAGCTACGGATAATAAACAGGTCACAGAAAACCAGATATGGCAAACTTTGCGTGGTTGTAGTTCCAAAAAGAAGAAGAATAATTTGGCCTTCTTTTTATGTAGTAGCAAATACACGAACTTTCTAAATCAAAAACACAACTTTTTTTAAAGAATATTTATTTATTTTCTACACAGTATTATCATTAAGAGCAACTGATACGAGACATCTAGCCAATTTTTACTCGGTTACTGACTTATAACAGCTAAAATTTTGATCTGTCTATTTTATTCTGGTTATTCTCATGTTTCTGTCGGCTTTCCAGTTGTTTAAAAACATTCAAGACTTTTTTTCCAACAGCTTCCAATTAACTTCTTCAGATAACCAGAAAACAAAGCTGTTCCATTGCATATCTTTGTTGACTAAGAAGGTTTATAACGCCTGGCACTCAAAGCGTAAACCCATATTTGACAAAAAGGTATATTTACGTTTCGTGTTCAATTACGAAACCGTTTCTTCAACCACATTCCTAGCAATATGACCAGGCCGTTCCACATGAATAAAAAGAAACCCTATTCCTGAAGTTTTTCTACTAACAAGCTACTTGGCTAAATAATATGATGTTAATAATGACTTGGATATTCCTGACGAACTTAATACTAATTTAGAAGACCTCATTTACAAATCCTGTGCATATGGCTAAGGAATAAAATGTATTTTAGCTAATTCTCTACTGTGATTGATTGTATTCTTCGCGCTAAAAATCATGTCTTCTTTATCTGCGTTCATCGTAAGAATCTCGTTTGTCATCCAATTTTTCTCATCGTATATTTTTAACAATTATTAACACAATAAACAAACATGATCTTCTGTATAATGTTTAAATTATTTAAGTATGTAAAAAACGCTCCTGGATTGTGGATCAATCTTAATCTGATTCGAAATACCCTGCAAAAGAAAGACCTGCAGAAAGCGAATTGCGCGATGAGAGCTACCAGCCAGCGAGCCCGCATGGTGTTATTACGATAGGGAGGGATGAAACACCACTCGTGCTCAATAGTTTAATATGTTGCCTTTGTTTGTTTATATTTGCCGGAAGCGGTACGTGAATCATTGCGAAAGAAAGGTGTGTGAGTGTGCTGCTGCAGAAATGCAATTGCATTGCACACTGCGCTTTACTTGTGGTGTACGTCCTATTGGCAGTCTGCCTCTACAGTAAAAATGATAAAAATTGAAAGAAAGAAACAAGAGAAACTATGAATCATCGAGTGAATCATGTAATGGCGGGGTGGGAAAGTACAATCAAGGAGAAAATTTGTTGTATTAATATTAATCTTGTTCGCTGTTCGTGTGCTCATCGAACCATACTTTCAAAGTGATTAATGTACATATGATAACTAATAAATCACATTTTCTTTTACCGTTTGACCATTCCAGGCGTCGGCAAATCCTGCCTGCTGCTGCAGTTTACCGACAAACGTTTCCAGCCGGTGCACGATTTGACGATCGGCGTCGAGTTCGGGGCCCGCATGATCACCATCGATGGCAAGCAGATTAAGCTACAGATCTGGGATACGGCCGGACAGGAAGCGTTCCGGTCGATCACGCGCTCGTACTACCGCGGTGCAGCCGGTGCACTGCTCGTGTACGACATTACGCGCCGCGAAACGTTCAACCACCTGACGACCTGGCTGGAGGACGCACGGCAACACTCGAACTCCAACATGGTTATCATGCTGATCGGCAACAAGAGGTAATTCCGTTTTAAAGCCCAACGGTTTGGATGAACAGGACACGGCAGCTGACGGTGGGTTCTGCTTTTTACAGTGATCTTGACTCACGCCGCGAGGTAAAGAAGGAGGAAGGTGAAGCGTTCGCACGCGAACACGGTCTGGTGTTTATGGAAACGTCCGCACGTACTGCGGCGAACGTGGAGGAAGCGTTCATCAACACGGCAAAGGAAATCTACGAGAAGATCCAGGAGGGTGTCTTCGATATCAACAATGAGGTGTGTACGGCCCTAGAGTTTACCCAAAGAGGGCTTTTATTGATGTGTTGTGGGTTTGATTTCAGGCTAACGGCATCAAGATTGGCCAGCAGCATTCCCCGACGAGCCCGTCGCTCGGCAGCGGCAACAGCCCGGGTGGGCCGGCTAGCAGTGGTTGCTGCTAAGCGTCGTGCCGCCAGCCACCGACAATTATAATGTGTAATGCCGTACCCGACGAAGGTCCACCGTTGGGCCGAAGCTGGGATGAAATAAAGTAAATTTGGGTTTAACAACTGGATTGGAACAACGGTGGGGGACGGAGAGAGAGAGAGAGAGAGAATGATAGGGTTGGAGGGTTTGCGTATTTTAGCGTTCTTATGGTCGTGTCCCTTACTGAACCATATTCTGGTGTTGCTAGCTTGCGGGCAAACGAATGAAGGGCACTACGATCCACGAACGCTCGGACACGCAAAATGAAGGCGATCAAACAGAAAGAAAAAAATTAGTAACGGTTAGAGCTGCATTTTCTTTCCCTCCACAGTAACACGCTAAACAAAACGGAATAGAAAACATGGGAAAAGAATAGCAACAAAGTGAATAACATGCGTCTTGTCTTGTACGATCGTCGAACACCTAGGAGGAGAAAAGGATAGGTCGAAAAACAACAACGTCAAAAAAGCTAACTGAGTAGAAAGTGTGCAGCATAGCAGCAGCAAAACAGGTAACACTAAAACCTAAACTTAAACCAAAACCAATTCCAATCTTGTGATGGGGAATATGTGTGTGTGTGTGTGTGTAAGTGTACGTGTGTGAAAAGTAACGCAGAAAGAGAGGGAGAGAGTGCGAAAATGAACAATAAAAACGAGATAAAAGACACAAACCAAAAGACATAAAACATCGAGCACAGATATCGAGCGTGTCTCCTCCTGAGGACGAACAAAAACGAACAACCACACACACACAGCAGAGCAAAACCGACCGGGGAAAACAAGAGGTTGGATCGCCTGAGGTTACCCTATACTAAATAAGCATGTGGCAGAGTGGAACGAAGAACGCGGTGTACTACTACTTTAGGGTGGATGGCGGCTGTAAACTAATAACGTAAAAATTTTTACTCTTATCAAGTCAAACACAGTCTCTTATACAAAAAAAAAACACTAACATACACATTTCTCGAGCAGTGGCGTGGGGGCTTTCGATTGGGGATGAAGATCCGACAACAAGGTCGGATCCTCGCGGAAGGCGCCTTCTACTACGCCTGGAGATAGGGATAACACACACACGCTTCTTGCTCTTTTTCTTTTTGGCACTACAAACCATGGCTTGATTTTACCCCATAGAGCTGAATTAGGTAAGCCTTGGCTACGAGCAAACGGGGAATCTCTAGCATGGATGGGATTCGATACCGGTGCCTTTAACGTTTCGGCCACCGAACCAACCTTCGGAGAACACGCATCCACTGCATAATATTGTACTGCTTCTGCTGGAACAAAAGCCTACTGCGCTTATTGCTCATGTTTGATGATTTCCACGTCGATTTCTTGCTCTTTTAGTCAAATGTTGCGCACCCCAATTAGGAAAGCTTCGTTGCCCATTCAGTTTCTTACATGTAATGTTTAGTGCATTAGTCCGATTTTTATTTTTGCAAAACTAGCCAATTAGTCTATTGCGTTTGCTGTGTGGTCATTCGATTAGTTCCGCTTTATCGAAGATCTTCCCGTACAATCTCATAGTGTTACCGTAGCGAAAGATAGAATGAATACAAAGCATCCTTCTTGCGAAACATTTAATTGGATTGCTTACCATGAACTGAACATGTTGCTCTAGCTGCGTTTTCAAATGTCCTACCTCTATGTGCAATCCACCGCCCGTTTATTGTAATGTTGTAAGTTAGTCAATTTAATTTATAAACTTAAACAGCTTTTCTCTCTCTCTCTCTCTCTCCCGATTTCATTCTTTGGCTAACATGCGTTCCCAAGCCGTCGATAAAGTATCTTCTTAATCCCTTAAAAACCCCCTTCTTCGATTGCGTATTAATGATAACACACACACACATACAACTCTGAGCTGATACAAGCGATACCAGAAGCTAGATTTAAACTTTCAGCATAATAAGTATCGATTGGTAAAAACAAACACTATTCGACCTGCAAATTGGCACACACACACACACACACACAGAAACACAAACACACTCACACACACGCATATGGATAATTGTAATCGAAATGAGTGATGATGATGCAGGGGCATAATACGGTCACGAACCTTACAGATGTTGCATCCCGTTCCGCCGGAAATTGGGCGGAAAGGGGACCAACGGGCGTGGGGATGGATATAGATAAAAGTACAGAAATAAATAAATAATAATTAAAACAAGCAACAAACAAACAAACAAACAACAGGCAACGGAACTGAAAACATCTGTATTTGCAGGTTGTATCTGAGTTTTTGTGTGTGTGTGAGCGGTGGTGGTTTGTTGTGTTGGTTTGGGATGTGTGATCTATTAACAATACAAATTCACCAACATGTATACACTACTGGTATACTTTTACGATGGTAATGAGAATATCACGATTTACCCCCTCTCAACTGTAGCAGCATCCGCAAGCTTTTGTAGGGCATTTCTCTTTAACAAGATCAGGGGTATATTGTAGAGTGACCCGCTCCAACATCATCCGAAAGGAAGGTCTGTTAAAACGATGACAAAAACAGTAACAACAGATGAGAGACGTTTCGGACAGACATTTTTTACTCATTCGCTGATCCGGTACTAAAATTCCTTAGCGATTTTGGTCT
>KZ061940.1:109090-269770 GCA_002091835.1 Anopheles maculatus | reverse complement strand
ACTTGGCCCGAGGAGGGAAGCGGGAAGGTGGGGGGGGGAGGGGGGTGTGGCACCAGGATTGAGGGTGGCCGCCGTGTTCGAGCTTTACATAAAAGCGAAAATACCGCCCCGACACCGGTGCGCGTAAACATAAAACAACACAGCGTAGTGGGAAGGAAAAATAAAACACGAAATCGACATAAAAAAAAAACAAGCCGACCGGTACGACGATGCACACGACGGGTGGCTGTGGGCACACACACACACACACATTGTGCATTGCACACACCGTGACTGGAATGTGAGTGCAAATGCGTTTGGCTGTGTGTGAGGTGGAAATGATTTATTTAAGTAAAAATGTAGAATTCTCCACTGCGGTCTTTAAGAACACCGGAGAAGTTACTTTTTTGGGGTTAAAATTTCGTATTTAATCTTCAAGGTTGAACGTTCATTATTTGACTGTTCAGTATAAAAGATCATTTTAGTACTTTTTATACTTCATATTTCTATTTAAAGACTTTACTTTACTCTGTAAAATTTCTAAGCAGGATAATGTGTTGCAATTGATTGTATAATTTTTATTTTTAAGGTAAAAAGGAGACACCCGTTTTTGAAAAGATTAGTATTTGCAGTCTCTTGTTATAATAATAACAGTCCATTAGGTAACTTTCATTTTACGAGTGATGCTTTGAAATGTATCCGTTGCAATGTTACTGCTTTTTACAAAGTTTTTGGTTTTAAACTTAATCATTGTACCAGTGATTGCAATGTTAACTGTTGAATGCTATAAATTTAATATCTTTTGGGTGTTTTTTTTTCTAAGAAAACATTTTAGTGTACATTACAATTAGTGCTGACATTCATCGAGTTTATTTTTAATTGAAAATAGATTTGAGACTTATTTTTTAAGGAAATTACAATTCATTATAGCATTGCGATTATTCATCGGGATTCTTAATTCAAGCGAATAAGGGAAAGGTTTGTTTTTGAGTTTGTTTTCAAAATTTAGCTTACTTTTAAATTTTTCCTTTTTCAATTCATCGGGAAATAAGTAATTCTATAAAAATAATTTCTACAAAATGTTTTTTAATACATCTAAGTGTTCATTATAGTTCATGACAAATCCCTAATTCATCAAATAATGTTTCATTAGATATTCTGATTCAAAGCTTTATGATCATAACTTAATCAAGTGTTCATGACAATTCATTATAGCAACCTTATTCATCGGGGTAATACTCAAACAAGAACTGCCTGTGCTATACAGCTTTGTTTATTTTATTCCACTAAGAGTTTGAAGTGTTTTTTCCTTCTTTTGTGTATCAAGGAGATGTGTCCTGGGTGGCTTGCCAAAACCTTCTGCCTTGCGCCTGTGGAGTGTTGCTCCTTTTATACCTGAAACCTAGTTCTATCACCAAAAAATTAACTGTTGTCGAGCTCTTTTTTATCGCTAGTAGCGTGGACGCTACAAGTTTATTGCTCTTGTGATTCATCGGGCAATAAGTGATGCTCGACTTCAGAAAAGATAAGTTGCTATAAAAATAAATTCATCAGAAAGTTTAACACTCATCATACAGTGTAGTGTTCATTATAGTTCATTACACTACTCTCATTCACTGACTGATACTTCTTCAGAATTTCTCTGTTGAAAGCTTATTCATCTTGGTGTTCATGACAATTCATTGAACACTACTAATGCCATGGGTAGGATGTGAATGCTATAAAAATAAAATGATGTTTTTTCGAAGCAAAGTTTTAAACAATTTTGATCTTATACAAAAGAACTCAAAGCGAAGAATGACACACTCTACTCAAATTAAGCAGGTATTATGTAAAAACCCTCAGTCAACATTCTAGGCGATCTGTAATAACTTAATTTTTTGCCATAAAAAAGCCCCCCCGCTTATCGCTCTAGTTCCTTCGCTAGCGTTTAATCGCTTTTCTCCGTGAGAATAAAATCAATGTACGCTTCTGCTCGCACACGATCAAAGCCCACTGGCCCGCCCAGCGATTCCGGGGGGTGGGGGGGAGGGTGCGTCACGCAAAGCCCCGAGCTTTCGTGTGGAGGGCTTTAACATCGTAAAGCGCATGTTTCGTTTGTGCGGTGCGCTTTCAAAGATGCTCACCCAACCCGATCTGAGGTGCGCCAAGGTGCTGTGTGACGCCAGATTTGTGTTTATATTTAATGCCATTTCCCGAATCGTCGCAACCATCCTTCCCGTGCCAGCATCACCGTCAGCGTCGAATGCGTTGGTGCGGCTTCGGAGCGAATGTATGCTAACAACGAGCTCGATGCAGCGTTCTGGATTAAGGTAGGCTCGGAAAGAAGAGCATTAAGAAACTGCAGCATGCACGATCATGCAGAGGCACCCTGTTTCCTGTGAATGTGTCCTGCGCTTTTTTTGATTTTCGCTTTTGCTCCACTACACTTGCTCTGCTTACTGCTGCTAGCGCTCCCACCGGATATCGGTTTTTGGGTTGTCGCCCGCTTGGAGGTCTTTCCCGTCGTTTGGGACGATGGTTTAAAGAGCGGCGCTTGAGATGCCGCCAGATCAAAGTGTCCGGCCAAAAGGCTCGTCGATCGAAACACGACGCCAACTCGATGACGCCGGGGCTTGGGCTGTTTTTGTTTCTTTTCGTCGCTGCTGCTGCTGTTGCCAATTTTATCCACACACGCACTCACGCATGCAAGTGTGTCTCGTTGGTGTGTCTTTAGAGATCTCACCCCTTCGACTTTGCCCAGTCAGAAATACAGGTTTATCCATACAGGGGGGCACAAGGGAATACAACAACAAAAAAATCGTTTAAAGTCGTCCGAAATCGTCGTCGTCCGGATCGAGCGAGTCCGTTTTATAGTGTTGCTTGATTTCGTGTTTTTTTTTAGGAACTGTGTGCCGCCCCGAGGTTCTCCTTCTTTCTCGCCTCGCCATAATCCTCATCGCCGAGGTTCCGAACGGTGAAGTATATCATGTTACTGTGTGTGTCTCCTTGGGGACATCAACGCTACTTTGATGTATCCTTTTCCTGTGTCCAAGGCGTTTGGTTCCTTGGATGTGAATATTGCACCGACCGAGTCATCAGCCGGCACAAATACAAAATTATTGAAGCTTATGATTAAGGTTTTTGGTTGTAGTTTGTAACACGATAATTCGTTTTGTAGATCCTCTGTAAGCTCGTTTCGATTATCTTAACTAGTTAACTTATCTTCAAACTGTTTCATGAGGATTTATGAGTTATTAATGATGTACCTGAAACGGTCCGATGTACTCACAGCAGATGAGCAGTCATTTATCAAGCGCAATTTATCCGACATATTTGTTCTTCTTACACCATAAGAATTAAGAGCTAGATGTGTCCTGTAACGTCCACAAAGGCTAATGAGCTGTCGCAATAAACACAAGTACCTACTGCCTAAACCAACCACCCAAAAAAAAAAGACCGGTTATAAACAACACAAATTACCATTAATTACCACCCGGGTGCAAGCTCCAGAAAACCGGAGTTTTTTGGATAAAATGTCGCTTCCGTTTTGGAAACCGGCGGACGAACGATCCCGAACCGATCAAAGGTATTACGAGCGAGTCGTGTGTGTGTTTTTGGCCTGTTGCCTTAATCTTAATCTTCGTCTATTAATCAATAGCGACAAACGATGAAACCTGACCACTGTGTGTCCACCGGTAGACAGGTGACCCGAGAGTTGAAGTCGAGCCGATCGTGCCTGTACGATAAGGGAAAAAGGGAGAGCTCGATCGATCGGTTTAGAAGCGAAAGAAAGGGAAGGCAGAAGCCTTAATTTTGTACGTTTTTCTGTTGTTTTGTTTGCTTGGGTGAGTAAAACCTCTAAAGCCCGTCACCTTAAAAGTTAACCAGCGTAACGCTGTTTGTTTAAAACGAGCCAACCTTCGAAGAGGTCTGCGCTAATACCAATTAAAGGGCTAAAGGTGCTGGTATTTTATTAGGTTTTACACTAAATGAGCATTAAATCATGTCCAAAGTTGACTGTCGAATATCCAAAGGTCTGAAATATAAAACTTTCAACATCAGAATCAATATTTGCTACAATTTGTGATTACCCGCGTGACATCTATTAAAGTCTCCCGTGAACATCCGTGAAATCTCGTTCAAACATTCCACGATCGTAAACCGAAAAAAAAACCCCCCAGCCGATCAATCACCGTTGCCCAGGCAGCCCCAACCGAAAGCGGCGGAAGGTGATCACGGCATTAATGATCACATCATGATTAATTTCCACGGCGAGAGTTAAGTTTGTGTAACGTTTAGCAAACATGGGTCGACGTTGCCGCCGCCACATCCCGTGGCGCAATGCCGCGTATCGAACGAAAAAGATGATAAATCGAGTCTATCTTCTGCTCGTTTTCTCCTGTGCTTCAATGCCTCGTTTTTTAGAGGGAATATGAATCGTGGTAGAAACAAAGGAGAGCAACAGAAAGGAAGAAACCTTTCCCTCCGGTACACCATTAGATGGCGCTATCGGGACCGGCTTGACTCTAAGGTTCGTCGCTTGCCGACGCGCACAAGTCGTTCGTTTTTTTTTGTTGTTGCCACTCGCCTCGATCGTTCACTGCGGATCGTTGGGATGTGTCTCGTTTGGTTGTCCGGCGTACCGTGGCTCCCGTATTGTAACCGATCGTACCTTCCCTCTCTCTCTTGCTCCCCCTCGCGTTCCACCTGAAACGGAACAGCGAAATCGTGGTCGTGGGGTCGAAATAAAATCCAAAATAATTGGTATCTAAACATATGTTAATACAAGCCAACCTGGCACCTGGCGACCCCGGGTGCGGCTTTACAGCCGGCGCCATACTCTTCCCTTCCTCTTGCTCCCCATCTTCCAACCCGGCTTAAAACAATTCCGCAAGGTTCTCACGTCGTCGAGCGAAATCCTTCTACGCGAACGATCGTTTCGCCCCGTTTTTGGTATCGTTAGCAAAAAAGCCAATCGGTGCTGCTGCTGCTGCTGCTGTGTTTTCCCTGGCCGCATGATTTGTTTCCCCCCGCCGAGCATGTCCGCTCTCCCACTCTCTTCCTCCTTTCCCGGGCTGGTGACCAATGATCTGTTCAATTGTTTCAATTTTCAATCTTCCCTTCGTTCTGCGAAAATCAAACGATCGGTGATGGCGCTTGGCCAGCAGAAGACCGCACGATCGGTTGGCCTTGCTAAGGTGGTTAAGTTTATTTGTTTACTTGCTTCTGGGTTGCTTCTTCCGTTTGCTGTGGCGCTGAAGACACACACACAGGCACTCATCATGTCGTTTCAATGTTTAGCTCTAGCTACCGTTTAGGGCGTTCTGTTCTTTCTCTTCATTTAATTATTTTATATGAAATTGGTGTAGCTTTTACGATTGCGAGCTTCGTAAGGTGCTTTGTTTGTCGGCAAGAGATCTTTTTCTTCGGCTTCTCCTTCTTCCAGCTGTACTTTTGCTTTACCTTGTTGTGGTTCGGTTTGTTTGTTTGGTTTTTATGAGCCTAGTTGTACGTTATTTAGCAAAAAACGAAGGCTTTACAGCATCATTCTCTCGCTCTTTCTTGGTGCTTCATTGAGAAAAACGAATTGTAGCTTTTTTTTTTAGTTGGGGAGTTGCTTGCCGACAAACATTCCACGATCGTAAACCGAAAAAAAAACCCCCCGGCCGATCAATCACCGTCGCCCAGGCAGCCCCAGCCGAAAGCAGCGGAAGGTGATCACGGCATTAATGATCACATCATGATTAATTTCCACGGCGAGAGTTAAGTTTGTGTAACGTTTAGCAAACATGGGCCGACGTTGCCGCCGCCACATCCCGTGGCGCAATGCCGCGTATCGAACGAAAAAGATGATAAATTGAGTCTATCTTCTGCTCGTTTTCTCGTGTGCTTCAATGCCTCGGTTTTTAGAGGGTTATGAATCGTGGTAGAAACAAAGGAGAGCAAAAGAAAGGAAGAAACCTTTCCCTCCGGTACACCATTAGATGGCGCTATCGGGACCGGCTTGACTCTAAGGTTCGTCGCTTGCTGACGCGCACAAGTCGTTCGTTTTTTTTGCCGCTCGCCTCGATCGTTCACTGCGGATCGTTGGGATGTGTCTCGTTTGGTTGTCCGGCGTACCGTGGCTCCCGTATTGTAACCGATCGTACTACGTCCCTTCCCTCTCTCCCTCTTGCTCCCCCTCTCGTTCCACCTGAAACGGAACAGCGAAATCGTGGTCGTGGGGTCGAAATAAAATCCAAAATAATTGGTATCTAAACATATGTTAATACAAGCCACCCTGGCACCTGGCGACCCCGGGTGCGGCTTTACAGCCGGCGCCATACCCTTCCCTTCCTCTCGCTCCCCATCTTCCAACCCGGCTTAAAACAATTCCGCAAGGTTCTCACGTCGTCGAGCGAAATCCTTCTACGCGAACGATCGTTTCGCCCCGTTTTTGGTATCGTTAGCAAAAAAGCCAATCGGTGCTGCTGCTGCTGCTGCTGTGTTTTCCCTGGCCGCATGATTTGTTTCCCCCCGCCGAGCATGTCCGCTCTCCCACTCTCTTCCTCCTTTCCCGGGCTGGTGACCAATGATCTGTTCAATTGTTTCAATTTTCAATCTTCCCTTCGTTCTGCGAAAATCAAACGATCGGTGATGGCGCTTGGCCAGCAGAAGACCGCACGATCGGTTGGCCTTGCTAAGGTGGTTAAGTTTATTTGTTTACTTGCTTCTGGGTTGCTTCTTCCGTTTGCTGTGGCGCTGAAGACACACACACAGGCACTCATCATGTCGTTTCAATGTTTAGCTCTAGCTACCGTTTAGGGCGTTCTGTTCTTTCTCTTCATTTAATTATTTTATATGAAATTGGTGTAGCTTTTACGATTGCGAGCTTCGTAAGGTGCTTTGTTTGTCGGCAAGAGATCTTTTTCTTCGGCTTCTCCTTCTTCCAGCTGTACTTTTGCTTTACCTTGTTGTGGTTCGGTTTGTTTGTTTGGTTTTTATGAGCCTAGTTGTACGTTATTTAGCAAAAAACGAAGGCTTTACAGCATCATTCTCTCGCTCTTTCTTGGTGCTTCATTGAGAAAAACGAATTGTAGCTTTTTTTTTTAGTTGGGGAGTTGCTTGCCGAGGGACAAACACATCCTGCACCGCTGACATGGTGCCGATTAATTAGTCGAAACAGTTGTGTGTGTCTCTCTCTCTCTGTGGTTGACCTTGCTGGTTCACGATGGGCGGAAGTATTAAAAAAATCATCGCCCAAACAAACTTTACTCCGGATGTATAAAACTGGCCCGCGTGTGTGTGTGGCATCAGTAGGATGAGAACACGAACCAAGTGTGAATGGAGTTAATTAAAGTCTTGGTGCTATCATTAGGATGCTGGACTAGACGCCGTCGTTTAGAAGGTTTGCTGGCTGTTGACCTTCCGGTTTAGATGGGTTGTGGTGAAAATTTTCACTTTTTGTTTGGGGAAATGTTTTTTTGGTTCTTAAAAAAAGGAGATGGATTTTGGAGAAGATTTCTCTGGGGACCATGATTGCATTAATTAACTTCTCAACTCTGTACTCTCGTTGTGTGTCTGTGTGTGTGTGTGGTTTTTGTGGTTTCGGGCGCTCCTTCCTTCAGTATACATCCAATAAGAAAAAGGGGGATCGTTCTTATCCCTTGGCGTTTTAGTCCTCAAGAATATCAAAAGGGAAAAGATTCGAGATTTTACTTTGATCTCGTGCTCGTTCTTGTCTCTTCTGTCTGTCACCCTCGTTTATTCGTCGTTATGGTTTGTTTATTCAAATGAAGTGAACGATGCAAATTTTAAATCAATCCATCTGCTGACTTGGGGTTGATTTGTAGCAACGAAAAACCAAACCGCAAATGGAGAAAGAATTAAAGAAAGTGAAGGGAAATTGTTCAAGTATCAAAATTAAATCAGGAAAAAAGTGGTTGGACAAAAAATTGAGAGGATGTAGATGAACAAGAATTAAAGTAAAGAAGGCGCCAGACCATTTTAAATCACTCGGATAATGGAGATAATAACATTAATCTACTTAGATTCGACGGATGAAATATTTTCATCCCTTTCAATTTTTATAATTAATTACAATGTTGCACACATAAAATTTAAAATAAAATGTGCTCCAATTCAACAAACCGCAGAGACTCCATAAAACTTATCTAGCCCATCCATCAATCGTTACAGCTAGTGACAATCGTTAGCAGCTACATTCTTTATCGAGCGAGAAAAAAGTCACATTAGTGTGGTGTTTGTTTGATGCCCGTTTGACGATGGCCAACAAATGAGTCCCATTTTCCCATTTTTTATCAACAAAGCTAGTGCAGTTTGATCAGTGGTCGTTTTATGTGTGTTAATTTAGCCTGCAAACACAGTTTTGCGGTGCAAATAAGTTGACGTATTAACTGTCATTTTGTTTTCTTAGCGTAATTAGTTGTCAATTTCTCTTATATGAGCTTTTCGCCCCTTAAAACACGAGTAGAGAACAGACTGATTGGGAAGGAACAAAACTGCTTTGAACGTTTTCGCAGAATTGAAGCACTATGTACAGCACGAACGAGCCGCTCCGGTGGGAAATCGACCCGAAAGGTGTCCCAAGCCGAAGTAGAGTGGGCCCAGTGATTTCGCTTCGTCTACCATTTTCCCAGACCGATGTGGCGTCAGATAAGATAACACTGTGCGTCATAATGGGATGGGTTTGCGATGGAAAAAACAGGGAGAGAATAGGTGAGAGAAGCAAGTGGGGAAAGATAAAAATACACACACATACACAGCGCTCGCACTGATGATGGGTGCTGTGCTTATGATGATGATTAATAACATTAAATTACATCCATTAATAAAATTGAACACAAACGACGTGAGCACGCATATACGCCCGCCCCAAACCAAAGGTGGCTCTGGGTGTTTTTTTTTTTGTGAAGGACATTACAACAACCAAAACGAAAGCAGTCTGTATGTGTGTGCCCACCTACGTGACCATATGGGGTGCGCTTTTCCTCCCGAAGCAAATGGGTACGCTAATGGTAGAGCGTAAAGATAGTTCGAACATTTTGTTCCTTTTTTCGTTCCTTTCATTCCCTGTACGAAGGGTGGTAGTCCTAGAGTGATTTTATTAACGTTTTTTTTTAGTGGCTAGACTCCGGGAAAATGCGTCCCAGTAGTGCGTACCCGGAACAGCGTTCGACAGCGCATCGATTGTGAATCGTCACGCGAACATCCTTAACGATCGGTACGCTCATTTTGTGTGCTGCTGTTTGGGTGCCGTGTTTATTTTTGTGCCCGCCAATTGTACAGCAAATAAAGCTTGTTAAACAGTAGCTTGGGTTTGGTGAATGGGTAGCATAAATAGACCACTTGGAAATAGGTTAATGGTTTTTATTTTTATTCGCATTTTATTTATGTAATGCAATATAAATAGAAATTGGAAGTGCAGTTTCGTTAAGATTATCCAGCAAAGAACCTTTAATGATTTAGATTAAGTGGTGAATCAGTTAATTATAACTTATAAGACAAGAAAGTGCAAGACTTGTTGCAATATAGAGCAATATTTCAAGATTCTTGTATGATAAATTTGACCATTACATGAATTAAACTTCAAACGTTTGGTTCTTATTTGCCGACGGGATTTTTCTCTTCTGACACTCTTCTGTATTTTGACACCCAAGCGACAGAAGTACATTATTTATTCAGTGGATAACTCAATAACTCCTAGCCTGAGTCTACCAACTTATTTTTATGTCCTTGTCAAAGTCCTCTTCATGGATTCTGGGTTTGGTCTGGTTTAGTTGAAGCTATAACTAGACATCACTATAACGATATCTACCAGAACTAGGCGAAAATCTAGTCCTGAGCGAGTTGAAGCCTTTATAAGTTACATACTAGGTTGAGGTCCTTACAAACTGTAGGAGAAATAGTTAGTACCTCTGTTACAAAATTTCATTTTTGAGTTTATTTACTAGAGTTTTGGAGTCCTGATGAGAGATGATTCACATGCCAGGAACTGGTATCACCTCTGCCCGTATGCAGAACTGCTACAATCAAGTCAAGGCAAACCCGAAATGGCAGACCAAGACTTTGTTGAGGCTCTAGTACAGAAAATATAAGCAAACTTGCAGCTATTTGCATGTCGTGTACTTAGTTGGGCACCAAAAAGGTTCTGTACGAAGATATAATTAGTTCCTTTTCGTCTTCATCTCAACTTAACATGACTTCATATGCCACGTTGGTCATTTAATGACTTACTAGACTTGTTGAATCCATGTAGTTGGATTGTCAGTTCTAACTACATCCTGCCGCGTCTCGTGAATCTATATAGAACCATACTTTTTCTTAAGAATTCTTCAAGAAGTTGGCGAAATTAGATATGTAGCTCTTGGCTTTTATCGTTTAGTCCTCTTAAGTTTTTTTTTTTACTTAAAGTCACAAGCTAATCAAAAGAATATTCTTGATGATGCGAAACTCAAGGATTCGCTATTTGGTGTCCAATGATGAACTTGGGAAATTCAGGTGCTTTAGAAGCTCAAACGCACAGATAAATAGATAGCACAAACGCATTTTAATTGGGATTTGGTAAGATCAATCGTCAAAATATTCAAGGATTAAGAGCTAGAGCTTAAATACAACTTGTGCAACAGTCTAATTTAAATTGCTCTGGAAAACAGTTGATTCTTCTGTACTTCAAACGATGAGATTCAGCAGAAGTCTTCTGTGACTATTTATCCAACAAAAATGAATTTAAAAAACCCAAAGTCAGAGACTGCATTCTCTGGAATGGATTAAAATCCTGACGGCATCCAAAGTTTAAACTTGAAATTCCACATTTAAAGACTGTACTTCTGCCGCAATAAAACCCGCATTACATCAGCTGTGACTTAAACCGTCAATAAGTTTTCCACACACCGTAACAACAATAATCTTCACCTTGCGCCCATCGGTAGGCCGTCAATTTCCCGGGCGCAGCGGTGCCACAGGCGTAAATGGTATTATATGTTATGCGTGTCTGTGTGTATATGGTCGCACCTGATGCACCTGATGATCTCATTAGAAGATGTTGTTGTTTTGTTACACCGACAGTAGAGAAAGGAAGAAACCTTTCCCTCCGGTACACCATTAGATGGCGCTATCGGGACCGGCTTGACTCTAAGGTTCGTCGCTTGCTGACGCGCACAAGTCGTTCGTTTTTTTTGCCGCTCGCCTCGATCGTTCACTGCGGATCGTTGGGATGTGTCTCGTTTGGTTGTCCGGCGTACCGTGGCTCCCGTATTGTAACCGATCGTACTACGTCCCTTCCCTCTCTCCCTCTTGCTCCCCCTCTCGTTCCACCTGAAACGGAACAGCGAAATCGCGGTCGTGGGGTCGAAATAAAATCCAAAATAATTGGTATCTAAACATATGTTAATACAAGCCAACCTGGCACCTGGCGACCCCGGGTGCGGCTTTACAGCCGGCGCCATACTCTTCCCTTCCTCTTGCTCCCCATCTTCCAACCCGGCTTAAAACAATTCCGCAAGGTTCTCACGTCGTCGAGCGAAATCCTTCTACGCGAACGATCGTTTCGCCCCGTTTTTGGTATCGTTAGCAAAAAAGCCAATCGGTGCTGCTGCTGCTGCTGCTGTGTTTTCCCTGGCCGCATGATTTGTTTCCCCCCGCCGAGCATGTCCGCTCTCCCACTCTCTTCCTCCTTTCCCGGGCTGGTGACCAATGATCTGTTCAATTGTTTCAATTTTCAATCTTCCCTTCGTTCTGCGAAAATCAAACGATCGGTGATGGCGCTTGGCCAGCAGAAGACCGCACGATCGGTTGGCCTTGCTAAGGTGGTTAAGTTTATTTGTTTACTTGCTTCTGGGTTGCTTCTTCCGTTTGCTGTGGCGCTGAAGACACACACACAGGCACTCATCATGTCGTTTCAATGTTTAGCTCTAGCTACCGTTTAGGGCGTTCTGTTCTTTCTCTTCATTTAATTATTTTATATGAAATTGGTGTAGCTTTTACGATTGCGAGCTTCGTAAGGTGCTTTGTTTGTCGGCAAGAGATCTTTTTCTTCGGCTTCTCCTTCTTCCAGCTGTACTTTTGCTTTACCTTGTTGTGGTTCGGTTTGTTTGTTTGGTTTTTATGAGCCTAGTTGTACGTTATTTAGCAAAAAACGAAGGCTTTACAGCATCATTCTCTCGCTCTTTCTTGGTGCTTCATTGAGAAAAACGAATTGTAGCTTTTTTTTTTAGTTGGGGAGTTGCTTGCCGAGGGACAAACACATCCTGCACCGCTGACATGGTGCCGATTAATTAGTCGAAACAGTTGTGTGTGTCTCTCTCTCTCTGTGGTTGACCTTGCTGGTTCACGATGGGCGGAAGTATTAAAAAAATCATCGCCCAAACAAACTTTACTCCGGATGTATAAAACTGGCCCGCGTGTGTGTGTGGCATCAGTAGGATGAGAACACGAACCAAGTGTGAATGGAGTTAATTAAAGTCTTGGTGCTATCATTAGGATGCTGGACTAGACGCCGTCGTTTAGAAGGTTTGCTGGCTGTTGACCTTCCGGTTTAGATGGGTTGTGGTGAAAATTTTCACTTTTTGTTTGGGGAAATGTTTTTTTGGTTCTTAAAAAAAGGAGATGGATTTTGGAGAAGATTTCTCTGGGGACCATGATTGCATTAATTAACTTCTCAACTCTGTACTCTCGTTGTGTGTCTGTGTGTGTGTGTGGTTTTTGTGGTTTCGGGCACTCCTTCCTTGAGTATACCAATAAGAAAAAGGGGGATCGTTCTTATCCCTTGGCGTTTTAGTCCTCAAGAATATCAAAAGGGAAAAGATTCGAGATTTTACTTTGATCTCGTGCTCGTTCTTGTCTCTTCTGTCTGTCACCCTCGTTTATTCGTCGTTATGGTTTGTTTATTCAAATGAAGTGAACGATGCAAATTTTAAATCAATCCATCTGCTGACTTGGGGTTGATTTGTAGCAACGAAAAACCAAACCGCAAATGGAGAAAGAATTAAAGAAAGTGAAGGGAAATTGTTCAAGTATCAAAATTAAATCAGGAAAAAAGTGGTTGGACAAAAAATTGAGAGGATGTAGATGAACAAGAATTAAAGTAAAGAAGGCGCCAGACCATTTTAAATCACTCGGATAATGGAGATAATAACATTAATCTACTTAGATTCGACGGATGAAATATTTTCATCCCTTTCAATTTTTATAATTAATTACAATGTTGCACACATAAAATTTAAAATAAAATGTGCTCCAATTCAACAAACCGCAGAGACTCCATAAAACTTATCTAGCCCATCCATCAATCGTTACAGCTAGTGACAATCGTTAGCAGCTACATTCTTTATCGAGCGAGAAAAAAGTCACATTAGTGTGGTGTTTGTTTGATGCCCGTTTGACGATGGCCAACAAATGAGTCCCATTTTCCCATTTTTTATCAACAAAGCTAGTGCAGTTTGATCAGTGGTCGTTTTATGTGTGTTAATTTAGCCTGCAAACACAGTTTTGCGGTGCAAATAAGTTGACGTATTAACTGTCATTTTGTTTTCTTAGCGTAATTAGTTGTCAATTTCTCTTATATGAGCTTTTCGCCCCTTAAAACACGAGTAGAGAACAGACTGATTGGGAAGGAACAAAACTGCTTTGAACGTTTTCGCAGAATTGAAGCACTATGTACAGCACGAACGAGCCGCTCCGGTGGGAAATCGACCCGAAAGGTGTCCCAAGCCGAAGTAGAGTGGGCCCAGTGATTTCGCTTCGTCTACCATTTTCCCAGACCGATGTGGCGTCAGATAAGATAACACTGTGCGTCATAATGGGATGGGTTTGCGATGGAAAAAACAGGGAGAGAATAGGTGAGAGAAGCAAGTGGGGAAAGATAAAAATACACACACATACACAGCGCTCGCACTGATGATGGGTGCTGTGCTTATGATGATGATTAATAACATTAAATTACATCCATTAATAAAATTGAACACAAACGACGTGAGCACGCATATACGCCCGCCCCAAACTAAAGGTGGCACCGGGTGTTTTTTTTTTGTGAAGGACATTACAACAACCAAAACGAAAGCAGTCTGTATGTGTGTGCCCACCTACGTGACCATATGGGGTGCGCTTTTCCTCCCGAAGCAAATGGGTACGCTAATGGTAGAGCGTAAAGATAGTTCGAACATTTTGTTCCTTTTTTCGTTCCTTTCATTCCCTGTACGAAGGGTGGCAGTCCCAGAGTGATTTTATTAACGTTTTTTTTTAGTGGCTAGACTCCGGGAAAATGCGTCCCAGTAGTGCGTACCCGGAACAGCGTTCGACAGCGCATCGATTGTGAATCGTCACGCGAACATCCTTAACGATCGGTACGCTCATTTTGTGTGCTGCTGTTTGGGTGCCGTGTTTATTTTTGTGCGCGCCAATTGTACAGCAAATAAAGCTTGTTAAACAGTAATTTCGATGGTGAATAGGTAGCATAAATAGACCTCTTGGAAATATGTTAATGGTTTTTATTTTTATTCGCATTTTATTTATGTAATGCAATATAAATAGAAATTGGAAGTGCAGTTTCGTTAAGATTATCCAGCAAAGAACCTTTAATGATTTAGATTAAGTGGTGAATCAGTTAATTATAACTTATAAGACAAGAAAGTGCAAGACTTGTTGCAATATAGAGCAATATTTCAAGATTCTTGTATGATAAATTTGACCATTACATGAATTAAGCTTCAAACGTTTGGTTCTTATTTGCCGACGGGATTTTACTCATCTGACACTCTTCTGTGTTTTGACTCCCAAGTGACAGAAGTACAATATTTATTCAATGGATAACTCAATAACTCCTAGCCTGAGTCTACCGACGTATTTTTATGTCCTTGTCAATGTCCTCTTCATGGATTCTGGGTTTGGTCTGTTTTAGTTGAAGCTATAGCTAGACATCACTATAACGATACCTACCAGAACTACGCGAAAATCTAGTCCTGAGCGAGTTGAAGCCTTTATAAGTTACATACTAGGTTGAGGTCCTTACAAACTGTAGGAGAAATAGTTAATACATCGGTGGCAACATTTTATTTTTGAGTTTATTTATCAGAGTTTTGGAGTCCTGATGAGAGATGATTCACATGCCAAGAACAGATATCACCACTGCCTGTATGTAGAGCTGCTACAATCAAGCCAAGGCAAACCCGAAATGATAGACCTAGACTTGTTGAGGCTCTAGTACAGAAAATATAAGCAAACTTGCAGTTATTTTCATGTCGTGTACTTAGTTGGGCTCCAAAACAAGTTCTGTTCGAAGATATAATTAGTTCCTTTTCGTCTTCATCTCAACTTAACATGACTTCATATGTCACGGTCATGTAATGACTTACAAGACTTGTTGAATCCACGTAGTTGGATTGTCAGTTCTAACTACATCCTGCCGCGTCTCGTGAATCTATATTGAACCATACTTTTTCTTAAGAATTCTTCAAGAAGTTGGCGAAATTAGATATGTAGCTCTTGGCTTTTATCGTTTAGTCCTCTTAAGTTTAGTTTTACTTAAAGTCACAAGCTAATCAAAAGAATATTCTTGATGATGCGAAACTCAAGGATTCGCTATTTGGTGTCCAATGATGAACTTGGGAAATTCAGGTGCTTTAGAAGCTCAAACGCACAGATAAATAGAAAGCACAAACGCATTTTAATTGGGATTTGTGAAGATCAATCGTCAAAATATTCAAGGGTTAAGAGCTAGAGCTTAAATGCAACTTGTGCAACAATCTAATTTAAATTGCTCTGGAATACAGCTGATTCTTCTGTACTTCAAACAATGAGATTCAGCAGAAGTCTTCTGTGACTTTTAATTCAACAAAACCCAAGGTCAGAGACTGCATTCTCTGGAATGGATTGAAATCCTGATGGCATCCATAGCTTAAACTTTAAAGTCTACATTCAATGAGTGTACTTCTGCCGCTATAAAATCCGCATTACATCAGCTGTGACTTAAACCGTCAATAAGTTTTCCACACACCGTAACAACAATAATCTTCACCTTGCGCCCATCGGTCGGCCGTCAATTTCCCGAACGCAGCGGTGCCACAGGCGTAAATGGTATTATGTATTATGCGTGTCTGTGTGTATATGGTCGCACCTGATGCACCTGATGATCTCATTAGAAGATGTTGTTGTTTTGTTACACCGACAGTAGCTGTCACATTGGTGCACCCTACAACCACACACACACACACATACACACGAAGGGACACAAAAATGGCAGCTTCTACTAATAAGGCAAGCAACCCCACACACATAGGTATAGGAGCGGTTGGAAGGAAAAAGAAACAAAACAAAAAGAAACCCACCGAAGCGTCACAATCCTTGTTTTTCTTCGGGTGCTGCTGCTGCTGCTGTTGCTGTTGTTATTTTTCAGCTAAAACGCGTGGGGCATGGGGATGCACTTGATTAGCACACCACGCCATGACACATGTTTTGCACCAGGCTTAAAACACCCAACACGCCCCGGGTTTTGTCGTCGTTTGCGGTTACCGCCGCCGACCCGGGGTGTTTCGTTCGCTTGCCCACTGCACCAGATTTTCTTTGCCTCTCTTAGATGGGTGTTCGGAGCGGCGTGGAGGAGTAGAGCTCTGTGAGGGAGAGACGAAACTTGATACGTGTGCAACCGTGTGACGGTCTTTCGGCCGCCATTTCGCATTTCGTGCATGCGGTTTTTTCGGTCGTGCAATGAGTGTGTGCGTTGCTGCTTTGCCGGCTTTTTCCTTACGCTTATTTACCCAGTTTTCTCCCGCCTCCCCCCGTAATGGCAGGTGTGACGCTACATTTCGTCAACGAACTGACATGGTAAAAAAAACACCTCACAGAATCGGTCGCCATTTTGACGGCGCGGTGGGAAAAGGATTAGAATATAAAAAAAAACAGTGCACATGCATGCGTCATACGCTTGTAATGATGGCGTAACTCGGCTCGGCAAGACAATGGTAAAGGGGGACAGAACAACAGAACAGAACAGAAAAAACTCCATAATGTTTCCCACACCGCACCGTACACTACATGTGTGTCAGGATGTGTGCTTCCATTTTGCACATCTTGTCGCCTTGCATTGTTCGGTTCGCGGTACGATACGTGTGCAACCGTGTGACGGTCTTTCGGCCGCCATTTCGCATTTCGTGCATGCGGTTTTTTCGGTCGTGCAATGAGTGTGTGCGTTGCTGCTTTGCCGGCTTTTTCCTTACGCTTATTTACCCAGTTTTCTCCCGCCTCCCCCCGTAATGGCAGGTGTGACGCTACATTTCGTCAACGAACTGACATGGTCAAAAAAAAAACACACCTTACAGAATTGGTCGCCATTTTGACGGCGCGGTGGGAAAAGGATTAGAATATAAAAAAAAACAGTGCACATGCATGCGTCATACGCTTGTAATGATGGCGTAACTCGGCTCGGCAAAACAATGGTAAAGGGGGACAGAACAACAGAACAGAACAGAAAAAAACTCCATAATGTTTCCCACACCGCACCGTACACTACATGTGTGTCAGGATGTGTGCTTCCATTTTGCACATCTTGTCGCCTTGCATTGTTCGGTTCGCGGTACGCATGCAATTAATGCACGCACAAAAGGCGGCGAATCTCTCGGTGGAAGCTAAGGACTCGCTCTATATCCGCTCGTATCGTTTTGGGACATGTTCCTGTCGGCTCTTGCACAGGTGGGGAAAGATTTTATGGAGGCATGGTGTGTTGTACCTGCTGCATTATGATGGTGCATCGGTACAATAGTGGAAACCCGTGGAAAGATGACGCGCCTACAGATAGTGAGACCTGTGATGTTGGTCTGTACGAATCGGGATGAAGCAAACTAGTTGTTTAAAGTGTGGAAAATGGAGTATTCTAAACGGTGTGTGCATTTGTACACAGTCCAAAATTATATCTATTTATGATTCTTGTACATTTTTGCTAACCTCACTGTTTTATTCTTTGTTCAAGTTTAGTAAAACATGACAGCAGTTAAAGTAGTTTTGAAAATACAGTGAGGGATTCGTTTTCATAACAACTGTTTTCCATGTCGAGTAAAGATACAGGCAATTCAATGCACTTTGAGCATTTGACAGCATGACCTAATCTGGCACAACCTAACCTTACAAATCTGAATTGAGCCAAACACAGATTTCGAAGCTATATAATAAGACTAAAAAATGCTAATTTTACATTTAAAATATTTTTGGTTAAAATGTCATTACATGTGAAAGATAAAACTATGTAAAATTTAACGCAAATAGTATAATATTGAACGTTATAAAATTTAACGCAAATTGTATATGACTACGTTAAGCTTTAAAGTGGCTACTGCTTCATACTGAACAAATTTTCTGTCCTTCAAGAAACCCCATTTAAATTCATTTAAAAAATGCGTCCAATCCTATTCAAACTACCACAAACTTGTGGTCCAATGTAGACAAAGTGGTTCAAAATTTATGTTACCTTTTTAAAAGAATGATTTAAAAGAAACACTTTAAGTAGCAGCCTGATATAAGCTATTTGAATAAGTAAGAAAGATGTAGAATTTCTTAACCATTCACTAGATCTTAAAATTGTTTGTGGAACTATTCAAAAGTGATGAGAGGCTTCTTTTCAATAATCACGTTAATGGAGTGTTAAACCTAAAGTATTGCTTACAAAAAATTACTTATAATAGTCACGATTTGTTTTTAAAACTCATTTGTAAATAATAAAAAAGTGGAAATGGTCCGTTTTTGTTATCTCTTCGATTTTCGACTATGTTTTCATCGGAATGTACAAAAGCGCTTCTTGATTTATGCAATTACATACTAGAATACAAATCGTTGGATACAACTTAATCTATTTTCCGTCATTGCAGATTGTTTCTCTGATTTTTTAGAAGGCTTTTGATAATATTTTGCTTACATTTGCTTAAATTTCAGTGATAAATGGTTACACGTACAAGAAAAAATCATTTTTAATTATTTTTATCCTATTGATCATTTACTTGATCGATTTAAATCATAAACGGATGCTGGAAACATGTGAAAACATGTGCAAGCATGTGGAGAATTCCACCCAGATTGCTAAACGCTCACTCAGATCGAACCGTTCTGTCAACTAGCCGAAATGCAGTCGGTGCTGTCAGTGCTGTCAGTATAAATTTCATTATTGCTGTGGCAGTAAGCGATAAAACTAGAAGTTTCTTTGCAGTTTTCACTTACATTATTGTTCAATTCAAGCTGTTTCAATTTGAAACTCATCGTTAAATAGATAAATTCACTTCCTATCCGGTTAATAATAGCCAATATGCAGTAAACACAATGGTAGGATGCATTGACCGTGTTCGCATATGAAAATTTCGGTTCAATCACTGCCCCCAAACCCAAAACCACCAACAAGCCGTATCTCACGGATATTGTCGTTTTGTCGGCATTAATAATAATCCGGCTTGTGACCGCCCGGCGGCAACCTTTTGATGTTCCAACGTCCACCGTCGGTATAGAAAGACAAAAACAGAAGGAAGGAAAGGCAGCCGAGACAAGGCGGAAAAAGGGGTGACACAATAGGAGAAAAAAAGTTCCTGTTTTCGGTACAATCAACAAACTCTATGCACACACATCGGAAGTAGTGAAACGAAGTAGACAAAAACAAAATGAAACCAAACGGGAATATGATTCTATTCCAGAAGCTGTAATAATGAGAAGGAAATGAGACATGGGAATAAGCGAAAGCAAACAACAACAATCCCCAACAATCGTGTGGCATTCGGTCACTAGCAAAGGCTTTAATGGTTCGCTCAAATCATGCATCGGCCGTGTTTCGGCGGCTTGAAAGCGATCAGTGTACTTTTTCTTACCCATTCGACCGGGCAAAACCAACGGACGGTCTAATAAAGGCAAAAGTAAATGCTGGTACAACACACACACACAAAAGATGTCAAAAGACGCTGCCGTCTGGAAGAAAGAAACAAAAAAAAAAAACGGCAAACGGCGAAAACCCCCCAATCACGCAATGTAAACACATGCCGCGGCGTAAATGACGCTATCAAAAGAAGGCGACCTGGGTGATATAAGTACACAGTGGCGGCACTCTCCCTGTTAAGCGATTGGTCACCGTGGGATCCAATTACAAAACTGTTATGCCTCGCCGCAAATTGGAAATGTGTTTTGGAAAATAGTAAATGTTTGTCTATTTGGCCGCCTGGGTTTATTGGGGAGCTATTATTTGTAGACAAGTTGGCGCACAAATTGATTTTGCAATTGCGGTTGAGTTGACTCGGAATTGGTCATCAAACCTGAGTTTGGGATTTTAAAATACTCGTAATCCTCATAAAGAAATGGCATATTCTTCTTATATTAGTACGTTAAATCTGTTTGTAGAAGAAAAAACAAGAATCACCGTGTCTCCTGGCGTATAACAGTTCGTTTTGCATGCAATTGTTCCAGTATAACACATTTTTTTAAAATGGAGTAAACACGACGAATGATCATCGCATCATCCGCAACATCCTTGAAACGATCGAACCTCGAACCATAATCCTGAATGTGCAGCTATAATCCTCTTATAAATAGATTTTACGAGCACTTTAAAAAAGTCATTAATAAATACATTGTTGCATGGAATTTCCAAAGCATCCATGCAAAAGATGCAGTCTACAATTCATACTTCTGCTTATCTGCAATCGAACTAGGCCGTGCACCGTTTTGTTCCGTGCGATAAACATCGCCTCATGGCAAATGGTCCATTTCCGGTTGCTGGTGTCTAGTGAAGGTGATTCTTTGATTAATGAAACCATTTTGTAGAGAGAGGGAGCGAGGGAGCGAGTGATAGAGCACAAAAAAAACAAGATCAACCTGTTTACTGAGCTTGAAGTTTGCAGAGCAAGAAGTGATGAAGCAATAAGTCCATGAACGCGCCAAGACGGACAAGTGCGAAATGATGCAAGCGTTCTCGTGGTGATGAGAAGTAAATGCACAAAAGGGAACTTTTGCGGTTGCACGCGGACGAGGTCTTAATCTTTGGCATTCTTCCACCATTTTGAAGGTACCCTGTCGTCTATTCTTTCTCACTGCGAACTAATCGGATTTTAATGATATTCTAGCGACCCTTACTCGAAGTTTTTGAGAAGCAAAGAATTTGCATGCAATTGTTTCAGTGTAACACATTTTTAATAGGGAGTAAACACGACGAATGATCATCGCAGCATCCGCAACATCCTTGAAACGATCGAACCTCGAACCATAATCCTGAATGTGCAGCTATAATCCTCTTATAAATAGATTTTACGAGCACTTTAAAAAAGTCATTAATAAATACATTGTTGCATGGAATTTCCAAAGCATCCATGCAAAAGATGCAGTCTACAATTCATACTTCTGCTTATCTGCAATCGAACTAGGCCGTGCACCGTTTTGTTCCGTGCGATAAACATCGCCTCATGGCAAATGGTCCATTTCCGGTTGCTGGTGTCTAGTGAAGGTGATTCTTTGATTAATGAAACCATTTTGTAGAGAGACAGAGAGAGAGGGAGCGAGAGATAGAGCGAACAAAAAAAAAAACAAAATCAACCTGTTTACTGAGCTTGAAGTTTGCAGAGCAAGAAGTGATGAAGCAATAAGTCCATGAACGCGCCAAGACGGACAAGTGCGAAATGATGCAAGCGTTCTCGTGGTGATGAGAAGTAAATGCACAAAAGTGAACTTTTGCGGTTGCACGCGGACGAGGTCTTAATCTTTGGCATTCTTCCACCATTTTGAAGGTACCCTGTCGTCTATTCTTTCTCACTGCGAACTAATCGGATTTTAATGATATTCTAGCGACCCTTACTCGAAGTTTTTGAGAAGCAAAGAACACTGAGGCCACCTATTTGTCGAAGGTAATGGTACGGAACGCCATTCCGATTGGTGGTGCTGCTCAGCGGAACGCTGTTAGATGGTTTGGGTCAAAACTGTCGGAAACCGCTGATAAGGTGTGTCCAGCCGTGATAGATCCCAGAGTCCTAAGAGTGTTGGGCTTTGAGGGCGAGAACTAACGCCGATCTCCATCCCATCAACGAGGTGGTCCATTTGCGTGGAGTACGCAACTGTGTGCAATTAGTGTGTGGTCAGCCTGGACAGGACTTTTCCAACGTTTGTGTTGCTTTTGCTTTGATATTGTTGTAGCCTTTTAGCCAGCATAAATTAAAGACCCTTACGCTCCGGACGCTTAAAACCGGCTGCGTAAATGAGTTTATTTATTTATCGTATGCAGCCACGGTGAATGGGTTTTCTTTGCCGGTGGCCCCCCTCCTGATGTCCGACACCACCAGCACCACCACCCATAAACCCAAGGTGCCATTTTCCAACACGGACCACACGCAGGTCCACCCGTACCGAACCAAGCACCGAACGGCACGGAAAACGACGCGCTGCCGTACACACGTTCGCCTTAATGGCATCTGACACATGATTAATTTTTACGCCATTACAACGCCAATCCACCGGCGCGCCACGGGGCAAGTGACAATTCCTTCTTCTTCTTCTTTTTTCGCTCACTTGTCTTCCCACCTCCTCCAACAACTCCGCACACTGGGTGGAACCAGTTCTTTTTTGAGCAAGGACCATTAGCTGCGGCTATTAGTTTGCGTGCTTTGGCGAAAACGCGAAACGGATCGATGGATGGATGTCGTGCCATTACGATGGTGATGCGGTGTGAAGTGTGTGTGTGTGTGTGCGAGAGAGTGTGTGTTTGCGTTCATTGTTTGGCATACGATTAGCATAATCAAGCCGGAGTTATGATGCGAAAGGATAATTGGGTGATTGAGCGAACGGTCAGTATCACCGGCGGTTGTGTTACGTTTGGAGAAGGTCGTGGGGCAAAAAAAAATGCAGGTGAAGAACCTTTGGAGTGGAATAGATTTTTTTTGAGGGTGCGTTTGAACCACATTAGAATATTGTTATAGAGACTACAACAAAAACACATTCTAATGGATATTCTCTACAATGAGGTTTCATTTTTGATAAAAAACAAATGTGATTTTTTTGCTATAAGAAGTTAAAATAAGTTTCGCTTATATATCAGCTTCTAATTATACAGCAAATGAGCTTAAATAGATTGTTAAACTAAGATAACTATCCATGTCTGAAGCTATATCAGTAATTCAGTGCCACAGACAGTATATAACTTACTGATAGAATGGATCAGTCATAGTAAGAGTTTAAAGTGGCTGGTAGAATTCTCGTCTAATTAAACTTATTGCACGATCCGAATTCGTGTTCTATCCGAGAGGTTTTGGTCTACCAATTCATGGTACCTTGACTTCTTCTGCACGTAATTAGACAGTCAATCAGTGAGCCTTGAACAGTCATATCTAATGCGGCCTACGAGTCATTACAATTCGGCCCGCAAAGGAATGTCGAGACAATCGAGTACTGGGAGCTATGCAATTGGGTTTCAAGTAGGCATTTTCAGAAACATTCATCCATAGGATGCTCACAAGAACGGTCCTTCCAAGAAGATTTGATTTGAATATTTGAGCACATTAGTCTACACTCAAGATCTACCAAGCATGTCGCCTGTATATGTACAAGTCCGGTAGAGAACACATACGACAGTCCATTATTCTTCGTACGAAAGAACTCGGCCTCGCCAAACTTAAGCTTTATAAGTTCTGAAACTACTAGGCTATAGTCTGCAACGATACATGATCCAATTGGATCAGTCGCTTAAGCTTGACTATCATAGACTACGCCGTGTATTTGCTGATGAAGTTTTGATGAGAGATTCACCAGATCGTTTGAAGATGGCCTTTGAAGTTGACAGGTGATCTAGTGGACTTAACTTATCGATACAACCGTGAACAATATGTAGTAGCAACAGTTACCTGAGATAATGGTTGTCTGGCGAGGAAGCGATAGTAGCTTACCTGCCTTTTTAATTTATTTCAACTAGAGTTTGTTTAAGTAGCTATGTAAAGAACTATGCAAATAAGCTGCAACCTATTGTTGCACTCCATGTTCAAGGCTTATGTCCGATTTTTAATTGTTTAACTTCGAATGTTTTAATCTATGCTAAACGGTTCACCTTAACGGGGATTCCCCAAGTTCCAGATTTATTTGGCCGAATCACTCATCCATTATCAAATACGTTGATAAGACATTTTCTAACTCATCTTGCTAAATAGGCAGGGAAACTCCATGGAGGTATTAATAGCACATAAATAAAATAAACAAATACCTACATTCAACACGTTTTCTTCTCCTTTAACCTCTGCCTTCTTCTGCCAACAAGTAAACAGCAAAACGATTCGCGTGTTTTCGGCCCAAAAAGCCTCGCGCGCTTATCACATGATAAACACCGTGCCTGTCAAATCCTCTCAACAGCGGCGCCTTTCGATTGACAGTTTAGTTGATAGTAGGCTCTTAAAACCCCGAACCACGGTTATCGTAACCACAGGCAAACAGGCACAAAACGGAGAAAAATGAACCCGCTGTACATTCACATTCTCAATTTTTACTAGTAAAGATTCAAGCGCAACCCACAGCTCCGGGGATGACTGTACCGAGTACTTATCGGTTTCTTGGTGGGGTTGTTGGGTTACAAGTAAAATTAAATGATGTCACGCCAATGATTACAACGATAGAGAGAGAGAGAGAGCGCGCGAGAGACTCAGTGGAAAATACATACACATCAAACGCATCAATGCCGCCCAGTTGATCGGTTGACCTAAAACGGCATCTTTTGATGATTTTGTCAAAGTCTTCGGGACAAAAACAAACCAAACAGAATAAAACTTGTTGAGCCGTGTTTCAACTCCGAAGCATTTAAAAGACCTTGATCTTGAGTAATTTGAGTGGGTTTATGTTTCATTTTGGTTGTATTCTTCTGCATTTGGTTGTTCTGCAGGCCTTTCTTGCCGGGCTATCACTGCAAATGCTTCTGCCGATGCCCCGACTGATGAAGTTCTGCGATTCGGGTAAGCCCGTTCACCCACCGTACGATGTATGGAAATAACCAGTAGCTGCCAGCGAGGCGATAAAAAGCACTAATGAAACGACTTTTTATATGTTTGGCCGGTTGTTTCTTTCGGTTTGCGGCCGCCCAACACACTAACAGCCACGTCCAGCGATTTTCATTCATTTATTTAGCGGTTGAGATTTTCGGCCCAAACACCCGAACGTGATCGGATGTGCTGGTTGGGCGGAAAAAAAGCTTGGAGCTTGTAGTCACCGGTTAGCCGGTTCGGTATTGAATTGTTTCTTTCATCTTCGTTTAGCATTTTTTTGTTGTTGTCTCACAACAGTTGTTGGGAGAACGTTTAAAAGGTTCTCGGGAGGAACTGCGGGATGAGGGAGCAAAAGCAAAAGAATTGAGATAGCGAGCAACATTAAATGTACCACCCAAACCGCTACCACGAGTAAACAAATTAAAACGAATACTTTATTGCATCTTGGCACCGCCACCGGTGAATGTTTTAAGTGATTTCAATGATTTTCGGTGGCGAGTTTGTAAACGGTTTCGAGACTCTTTCTACGGAGAGTCTTTTTTTTATGTAAATTGAAATTTTCACCTCATTAAGTGTTGAAGTGGAGTGTATCAACGGGTCAAGCAGGGATCGCGCCCTATCAACACCGGAAGCTGACGGTGGAGCTTGAATTTTCTAAGCACAGGTTCTACTTTGTGCTGGTTTGGTGCCCATAATAATGTTCAATATTTTATTAGGTTTCGTGAGCTACTAGGCAAAGCCAAAGGTGTCTTCTAATCGGCACCCGGAAACGTAATTTACACCCATTTGATGGGTTCCAAACTCGAAGGAAAACGAAGGTGAAAAACCTTAGAGCCAAGGTCTTAAACGTTGAACGCATCTCAGCACCTCATAAAGATGGTGAGTTCATTATTATCTAAATGTGTGTGTATGTGTGGCTGTTGGAGAGGAGTCCCTCACCGTACAGGATGACCCTCCCTATCGTCCGATTACTTTGGGTGACTTCCAAGCCCATGCGTTAAGCGACGAACCCTTTCAGTGAGGCTTTCGTTTTCGACCGCTTCTTGTGCGTGTGATATGATGTGATAATCGTGGAGTCCGCTTTAGCTCCCGTGTCTAATAAAGCTATCGTTTTTATCGACCCACCACATACATCCTTTACGCGCATTTTTTTCTTGCCTTTCGGTGCTTTCGTTTCTCGGTCGAAAAGCTCGCTCGCTTGCCTTGGTGTGTCTAATTGAATATTCCACTATTAATTACCACACCACGCAGACATGGTTCCTTCTGTCCGGTTGTTGATCATGTCACTCATGGTACGCGTGTGTGTGTGTGCGTGTGGAGTCACTTCGATATCCAAATCGTCGTTCGTGGTTCGGGAAAGGTGGCTCATTAACGGACGGCGCTGATGATCCGCCACCGGACTTCCTTTGCGGTCGATCCCACGACTTTTTGGTTTTCTCATGGCAGCATCTTCTCAGGGTAGCACCACAAATCTGTGCGGTGTAATAAACCGGGAAGGAGAGAATTTTTCAAATGCCATTTGGACCACACGGGATGCTTGCGCGGAATGCTTCTCTTTCTACTTTTACATTCCCATCTTCGGTTTCTCATTTATTGTATCATCGGGGCATCGTTTGCATTTGGCGACGAGTTTCGGTTTCGGTGATAATAAATAAATTGTCCAATCAACACCCGTCGTCAGCGACACGCACACTCATGTTAGCAGCTTTGTACCCTCAAAAAAAAAAAAAGATTTGTGATGATCGGTCGATGATCGGTTGATCGAAACAGGAAAGGCAAAATGTTTCTTATTTATTAGCGCAATATTGCAATTTTTGAAAGCTGGTGTGTTTTATTTAACTTGAATCAAGACAAATCTTAAACAATTTTATAACCATTTTACCGTTGTGTGCAGCTTTAATGCAAATATTGCATGTGGGTCGTAAAAGTGTTAAAGCCGCTCCACACGAAGCGCAAATCCAAGCGCAACTACGATTTTGCGAACAAAATGCTGTCAAATTCGTATCGTATGACATTACTGCCAGCCTTCGCGTTTTAGTTTGCAATCTAGTTTGCGCTTCGTCTGGAGCGGGCTTTATGCTCGCAGGATGCAAATGAGCTTCGAAAATGTCATTTAACTTAAAATATACATTTGCGATTGTGGTGGACTTGTTTTATTTAAAATGATCTTGAATAAAGTCCTCACATAGAGATTTCTTAACATGAAACAACTTATTTCAAATAGTATTTGATAAAGAGAATCTCCACAAATTAAATAGAAGGTATTAAGATCACATTAGCTACTGATAAACCTCTGTATTACGTATTATTCACTCAATTGCGTGAAACCCTCTCCAGAGCTTCTTTACGACCTTTAAAGCTGAAGTGTCAAAAAAAGAGGCAGTCGAAGAATAGTTGTCTCAAGAGGCAGCACCTGCCATGGTCCCTTCTCGTCAATTGGAGCTTATCTTCAAAGTTACCTCTCCTTCTTAAAGTCCTGGTCTTTTAAGGAAATTCGTCGTCCAAGGAAGGACTTTGTCCACCAAAAAACCTCATATTGGAAGAGATCTTCAAGAGACCTGATCTACCTTGATACTTCGATATTGGAGAATCCTCGTCATCCAAGGGAACGCGTCCTCCAACAGAACTTTTCTAAGAAGAAACGTCGTGATGCAAGATCTTCTAGAGATTTCGTTTACCTTGATATTTTATTATTGTATAGTCTTTGTCACCCAAGGGAACTCGTCGTCGAAGAATCCTAACAGTCTAAATAACTTGGTCGTCTAAGACATGAAGTCTTTAGTACCTTATCATTCTAGGAGTCTTGTCAATCGAAAGAGCTTTATTGTCCAAAGAACCTAGTCGAGTAAGGAGCTTCGCAACGGAACTCGTCGTCCAAGAGTCCTCATCTTTAAAGAATCGCAGTAATTGAAGTTAATTCGTCATCTAAGAGAACTTCACCACTATGAGACTTCAGCGTCTTCAAAGATTCTCGTCGTTTAAGAGACATTGGAGTCGAACGAGCCTCATTTACTATGAGACCTCACAGCTGAAAAGATTCAGCTGTCAAAGGGTCTCATCTACATTATCTATCAAGAGTCATTGTCATCGAAGGATTTATTGTCCAAAGGAGCTAGTCGCGTAAGGAACTTTATTGAACACGAGTTTCAAAAGATTCCAAGATCCATACCCAAAGTTATTCCTACCTCCTTAAGTCTGGATTCACCGCTAAGTGCAGTCATCTTTTCTCACTTTGATCCAGCATCAGCATTAGCTCCAAATTACACTAATGACTCACAAAACCGACACAATGTTGCTCCAACAAAACTATTTCCCAATTTTTTTTTTCTTTTTTCTACAATTTTTTTTCTCCAATTTGTTTTTGATCACAAATTTCGTTACTCGTTCTTATTTATTTTACTTCTACAAATACAAACCCATCAACCTCTGCCCGGCACGCTGCGATCTGGTCCTTTATTCTGAGAAGTCAATCAGTGAAGAATTTTGAGCGAACCCAGTACAGCCATTTAAGGCCCAACCTGAAACGCTTTCGTGGAAGCAATTAGTCGAATTTTTAATTAATTCAAAGCAAACATTCCTTTTTGTAGGAATGCTTCAATAAGACACTAAACTGAGTTGATACAAAAAATCGAAAACCTACTACCCATGTCACCATAAACAACGTTTCAATCGATTGGGTCCATTTAAGGATCGCAAAACTTTTGTGTTTTTTTTCTGTTAAAAATATTTTTCTCTATTTTTCCTTATTTTAATTTACTGTCCCTCGGCTGGGTAAGATCGTCAAGCGATGCGTCTATAAAAAAAGATAATAATCAATTTGTCAATTACTGCTCACTGCTGCCTTATTTATGCTTCATCGGGAGTGTTCGAAGTACTGTGGACTAGTAATAAGTTCTGCATTTTTACGACCACCATTACAATTGCTCACCCCGACCCCGAGCAATCAAATCACTCATACGGCACGGTACAAACATTGCGTACAAATGCCCCTCCCGAGAAGGTGTTTTTAATGAGTCAGGTTTTTTGTTTGCTGAATGTCTGTAACCAACAGTCACGTACTTCATCACGCACACGCGGGCGATCAAAGACGATCATGCTGCCCCATTAACGCCGGACAAGTTGGGCTTCAGTGGTTGGGCGTGCGTATATCATTGTGCTGCTCGGAAGAAACATTTACTATAAAGCACCTCCTGTGTCAGTCAGTCTTTTTTCAATCTTCACCACAACCGTCGCTATAATAATCCCAATAATAACGTCATTAAAAATCCTTTCAGCAACAAATCGAACGACGAAGTTAATATTCTTACCCTATCCCGTAGTCGTAATAGACGCAGACGGACACACACACATCATAAAGGCGTAATATTAATTTCATAATTTTATCATTCGATCATTCTTTGCTGTCTGCTGTCTGTTGTCCATTCGTGTGACGGTGTTTCTTTCGATGTTTGGGACGATTACGTACCAGAAAACCACCACCGTACGGAACGGTTTAATGATTCGATTCGCCCTCGATTGATTTTTTAACGATCCTCACCGTGTGGCCATCGCGTTTTTTCCGTTCGCAAATGAGTAGTGTCGTAAAAATATTGCTTTATTCCTGCCACGATCACGGCGGCGTGGCACAAAAAGCAAAAAAAAAAAACACTCGCATTCTCACGCGCTATTTCACGATCTGCCGATGCTCTGGTGGTGTCTATGAATGATGTGTGGAATGATTAGAAAATTTCAAACTTATCCCTTTTATATATTTGGGGAGTCTCTCTCACTGTTCCTCCATAGCACCTCATTCCTTGCCGTATCGTGGCATCTGCTAAACTACGTTTATGATCTCTGTGGTTCGATTTACGAGCTGGACCGTACCGCTAGAATCGCGTTTTCTATCACGATCGTTCGCTGTTGCATCGAAGGCTGTTGCTCCATAACACCGTTGGCCGGTTTTGTTTAGGAAGGTCGTAAATTAATTTGAAACATAAAACACAAACTATTCCCGGTTGTGTTGCAGCATCAACTCGACGGAAAAGTTTTTTTTCTTTTATGAGCTGGCGTTTCGCGTTCGACGCGTTGGCTGATCGTAAAGGAGGAGTGAAAATAAAATCCCCACACAAAGCCCGCCACTGTCTGATCAAAGGTCCAACCAACCAAAAAAACAGTCTTTATGGGAATTAGTAGGCAAAGAATATCGATAAAACTACCTAATAATGACGACGGTGCGGATGATGATGATGGTGATGATGTGGACGACGACGACGATGATTATGATACCGTCCACCGGAGCAGACGTCCACCCCATTGTCTTCGGGCGACTCTGTTGATGGTTATTCGTAGGCTTATTAAAATATTTATACGGTCATAAAAGTAAGAAGTTGGATCGGATCGGGAAACTCTGGGCAGTCACGTTGAACACCTTCCCGACCAATGTACAGCTATCATACGGGCGGTTCCGGTGGGTGATCGAAAATTAAAAGATTACAAAGTATTAACATGATGCTTTTTTTGTTGAGGGTTTGATTGTTGATAGTCGAAACAGCTTAATAGTTTATTCGTGTAATACACTAATTAAATGCTATGAAATGAACGTTATGGTACCTAAGAATGCTAAGATTACTTAGTATAAAGCCTTGTGTTCATGTTTGTTTAATTAAATTCAATTGATTGAATAGTTATGAGCAATGAAGAAGAAACTGCTCTTAATTTTCACAAAAAAAAAACAGTTATAAAATTTGGTAACAGATGGCGCTTTAAGTTCATTATAGCATTCGTCGATTTTGAATTGTGTTCATTAGAGTTTCGTTCAACTTTGGATACTTTTCTCCTATTATGCTGAATTAAGAAACAACTATCTAAATCTGATATTAGAATACAAAATACAATCATATAAACATGTATATCTGTGGTACACCACATGTATTATTAATTTTTTTGTTTTGATCTTTTTGCCGGTGTTAATTCAAACAAGAGCTTATTCATCATATTCCTATCACAATTTCTTGTAGCTCTTGCTATGTGTGAATGTGTTTGAAGAAGTATCTCTTCCTTCTTCGATTCTACAACTTCTCAAGGTCTTGGTTTGTCATTACTGATTTTCTACTGGCTGGATAGAAGGCCCTCGATACGATAAGACAGAGGTTGATAGTAGGGAAACTTTGATTTACAAGTCTTTAACTGATTCCAAGGACCTTTAAAGATAAAGTATAAGTTATCAACATAAATGCAAAAAAACCCAATTTAAAGTTTCTGGTCAAGTTAATCGCTTTACCTTAGACGTGATGAGCTTGATGTGTAAATTTGCAGATTTAGTGAGACTTGCATTGGCATCTATATGCGTTACACACTACATGTACAATAGTACTTCTGCAAGGCTCATGATAACAATTTGTTTTGGTGGGACCAACTTCGATATAGTGTATTATGAACTGATTTATATTTTTGTTTTAAAAGCCAAACAAAGCTGATTGAAGATCTACCGCATAAAGTTGGCTCTACTTGTGACTGTGTTTTGGGCTCATTAAGAGTTAAAATAAGAATCTCTAAAATAACAATCTTGCTGTATATTTTACACAGAAACAGCTCCTTAAAACCACTATCTGATCCGGTCGGTGTATCATAGTACATAGCAATACAAACACTTCTAGAATTACCAGCAAAAAAGTGTCCCAACAAAATATGATTGAGGTTACATTCATAATTTCCTGGAAACGACTTTAAAGCACGGTACGCAAACTCTATCCTCCAAAAACCTCCCATCTTCAGATTCTTTGAAAAACAACTAAAACCGTATCACATGTTCCACCCATCAATCATAACCATTTCCATCCTTATTGCAACCCGCAAAGCATCACAAAAAACTTCCCATAAATTTGTCATAAAAACCTGTCCACGTACAGTATATGCGCGCGATGCGTTACGATTTGTAGCGCACCGATAAGAACCGCATCAAATAGCGAAGTGCCGTCCTGTTCGGTTCAGACTCACCGTTTATCACCGAAACCTATCTCGGCCACCGTTGGTGGTAATAAAATTGTTTGCCAAATGTTTCATCCCATCTCGGGGCGGTGTGCAAGCAAAAACGCGCAGGATTCAAATAAATTCCTGTGCAACACTTGCCTACTCGTGGCTACTAAATTGTGGCCACCTGAGGTTTATATTTCAAATCCTGTTTTTTCGCTGCTTGCTGTTTGTTTTGTTTGTCCTAGCCGTGAAAATTGGGAAGCTGGCTCGGGACCAGCTCGGGGGTTGATTTATGTGCTACCATTTTACGCCCAGCCGCGGCGTGCAGCGATGCTGACCGAGACGGGATCTATAAATCGTGGATGGTTGGGTAGGAGATTGGTTCGAAGCAAACGACAAAACAACGAAGAAGCCAAACACCCAGAAGCCGTGATGCGAGTCAAGAAACAACGGGTAAATTAGACGGATAAGAAACATAGATATCAATTTAGATAAGCGAGCGCTCTCTTGCGCATTTAATTTATTCGAATTCATTAGGCCACCAGATTGTTTTTTTTTTTTCGTTTGGGTTTCGGGTCGTCGTAGGAGCTATTTGCGCTGGGTGTGTGAGTGTCACCAGCCTTAGGCTGCTTAAATTCGAATCGAGATCGGATCGAGAGTGTGAGAAGAGAATGTGTGGATTGAAATTCCAAATAGGAAACAAACATTCCGACCAACGGTTGCATCGATCCGCTACGGTGGTCGCTACGGTTGATAAGCGAGCGAACCTTATCCATCTCTCGGACTTGGATGAATTGGAGTGGGCGCGAAATGGGCATTTCTGAAATGTTCACAGCCACAAAGTTCGGTTCTCAAAAATCCAGAAGGCACTCAGCGCCAAAAATGGCTTTATCGAGATAAACTTTATGCCACCGGTCGAACCGGGCGGATCCGGGCGACAGAAATAGGCGGGAGTTAATAAGCAGCGGACAGAAAACAAACACGCATTAAATCAACAACCCTGCACCTGGGCAGGTGTGGGACATAATGCCGCGCGAGCTCATTAGCTGCCCGGCGAGCCCGCTGCAAAATGTCGAAACAGCCGGAGTGTCGGATCGGATCGGCGGCCGGTGTCAAAGTGCGATCGATTTAGTATCCTCCGGAGCCGGTTTTGCAACTTGCAACCCTGTTCGGTTTCGATAACGGATGGGTGCTCTGTTGGCACTGGGGCGCCCGAGATACTACAGCCACACCGAAAGCCGGTTAAATGGTAATTATCTAACGGAAGGTGGCAGCACACCGGCGAACCGGTTCCGGGAGCGTTTCGGTGGCTGGCGTGTGTACCGATCGGCAGGCAAGTCACCGACACCGGCGGACACCCCGAGGGAGAAAAAAAAGGTACAAACTAATTAGTCCGATTGAGAATCGATAGACATGTCATCGCACACCGGTAATGAATCGATCCGTCAAAAACCACCCACCGTGGAGGATGTTGGGCGATAGCTTTGTGTGGCTGTGGTCCATTGATCCGCCAGCAGCGTAGAAGCGACAAATGGCAGCTTAGATGGTTGAGCTAATGAAGGCGAGAAACTATCTCAATCGCTTACCGTCACCGTACCGAATTGGGAGGAATCAAGGTGGCCAATGACAAGATGGTTTGGAAAGGGATTGTAAGTTGGTGAGTGTAAGCTATTTAGGGTAATGGATGTGGTAATGTTTTGCAGTTTCTTTTTGAATGTGCAATTAAAAGTGCGCACGCGAATGAATGTTATTGCAAGTGTTATAGATTGAAGTCATTAAATAGAAATGAAGCACATGTAAATAGTGTAATCCTCCTTGTACATATGGTTGTTATACGATAGTGACAGCCCTGACAGCATGACATCGTTTGACAGATCAAGTAAATTCTAGTGTGAGGTTAGTTTGAGGTTGAGGTTGAGTCCTTGTCTTGAAAAAAGTTATCCAAGGGAGTGTTTACATCAATTCTATGGAATTTAAAATAGAACATAATAAAATGTGGACTACTCTTGTGTTCTTTGTTCAAGTCAATGATCCACCAAATCCAGTCCACAGTAAAAAGATAGTAAAACTTCCCAGAGAACACAAGATATCTCGTCACCAGATATCTTTTCTGTAAATCAACGTTGGGCACCAACTATGTTTAATTGCTTTACCAAAATTTCTATTTTCATGAATTCTTGGTCGGTAATAAACTGTTTTAACATTAAAGCATTTATCTGGAGATCGAAAGAAAGTGTCCTAATCATATAAAACGCTCTGCAAGTTTCGTATTAAGTAAATGTTTCTAATGGATGTAAGTACAGCGTTGTTGGAGCAAGACGCAAATAGAAAATATTCAACAAATTTCTATAGAGAAAATTGCAGTCTTAATTTTGAAGATGTATATTAGTCTTTGAGATGTCTGCTGTCTTCCGAAAACAAGTGTACCATGGTGTAGTGTACTTGTTAAGTTCCCATTGCAGTTTTATTTAATATTAGTTGCTATAATATCCCTTACAGATATTACCTTAAGCCATTGGGAATACAAATTAGTTACATTCGTCTAGTAGTAGACAACAAAACTACACCATCGTTTTGCTGGTGAATTTGTAGAGATGATATTCAACAATTCGAATGCGTTTTGTATTGTAAAATTTGGTTGACGACTCATCGCTCATTTCTTCAAAAATTTTGAAGAATTCGCTATCAAAAATTGTTGCCAAACTTTTAGGCAATAATAGTATATTTAACACAAAATTTTATGCTCAAGTCTTTATTATCTGTTCACGATGGTGTAACAGCATTCCAAAATTACAGCTGTGTCGCTTAGAACTAATATTTGAAGGCTAATTGACACTTCAAGCGCCATCTATTTTAAAACGATTTGAACTAACAGTTTGAAAGGCCATATACTGGCTTGCTAGATTTATTTCGTTTTACGTTTAGTGCAGAGTTAGTCCTCATATTACATTAATAAAATGTTTTTGTGGAATAGTCAAACAAAATGTTAAAGTTTATTTAACATTTTTAATATCGGCCCGGTGGTGATGCGACAGCGGCGCCGGTCTTCACACGGCAGGACCGGGGTTCAAGTCTCATCTGGGCCGTTCCCCCATAGTGAGGATTGACTAACCAACTATGCGGTATCAATTAGTCTAGTAAGCCAGAAATGGCAGGCATGACCTTAAGAGGTCGTTAGGCCAAGAAAGAAGAAGAGAATATCATTGCTATTTGAAAACTATTTTTTTACGTTTCTTCACTTAAAATGTTCTTCTTAAATCTATTTCTCGTTGTTATCATTGTCAATTACCAATCCGTTACTTGTCTTCTCCTTCGTTTCGTAACCTTTTCTTCGTCCGTTTCCACTGCTACCGGCTAATGCATTCGCTCCCGAAACCGTTAAACCATCCGTTTAACGTATTGATTAAAACAATATTATTAACGCACCCGGTCTGATGCAGCAGGGCCGCCACGGAAGCGCACGGTAGGACCTCACAGCGAGCCGCACCCTGATAAGATAGTCGGTCGGTCGGGTCGGACAAAGCTGTTTGAAATGATGCCGTTTCGTTTTTCCTTCTTTTTGGGTGAAGTTTTTTAAATCATTTCTTTCCCCTCTTTTTTGTCATTTTATTTCTTGTTCTGTTTTACACTAGAACACCCTGAATCACCTTTGATCTGTTCTTCTCGTTTTCGATTTTTTTAATTCTTAAAACAAAACCGAACAAAAAAAAACAGTTAAATTCCTTCATTTGACAGTGGCACTAAATTAAGTGAAAGAGCGAGAGAGAGCGAAAGGAGAAAAAACAATCATTTGATTGCCGGGTATTTCAACCCGGTCGCACTAAATTGATACGTTTTATTTCGGTTCTCTGTTCGGGTGAGAGCATTTGACTTTTCTAAAAATTAAAAACACTAAAGCCCACCCAGAAATTGTCGGATGCAGCACGGCACACACAGCCACAGCCGTAGTGCACTTTTCACGTTTCGGCAAGGATTAAGACAGGATTGCGTGTGTCCGTCGTGGTTCGATTTGTCACACGGGCCCGAGCGGCCATTAAACAGCACACGGGGACTGTGTTGGGCGACTGTTGTTAATTAATCCATCGTAAAAATCCGTATTCCAGTTCCGAGTCACCTTTACGACTTTTTTATCTGTTTCTTGGCTCCGGATGGATGCGAGTGGGACGATTATGCTTTTTTCGCACAACTGCGGATGCAAGCTGGTTTCTGATAGAACTTTTATCTCCCGTTTCGATTATCTCCACTAGATTGGCAAATCGTAAAACAAAAAACAAGCGTATGTGTTTATGAGGAGCAAAAAGTTGAAGAAGTTAATACTGTGTGGTCCGGCTTTAAAATCGCAAAGAGTTCCGAAGTTAATAAGAGCACCCATTACATAGTCAATTTCCTCGGATCGGTATATATTGGAAGATAATGCACAAAATGAAACCACAAAAGAAAAACCCCCAAAACGCTTCCCTTGATGACCGGTGACTTGATGACTCGTGAAGCTCATCAACAAAAATCTTCCGCGCTTACGGAATCACTCAGCAGTTAATTTGTCACTTCCCTTATGATACGTTCGAAGCGGGCTTCATTTTCTTCGTCCCCAAAACGACAAGTTCTCAATAATTACTCACCCCATTGTCACTTCCGGGGGGAGCACAGTGGGCCCGAGCTTCCGGGAAGGTTTCGATAGAAGAAAGCCAAAAACAAAAAAGGTCAAAGCTGACCACCTGCTCGATCTCTCGAAGCTGACCACCCTTATAAACCATTGTGAATAAATCGGTCGATGATGTTGGCCGCCCAAGATGATTATCCCACTTTGCGCCCTGCCGGTTCGGACGGTTCGAGCCGAAAACAACCTCCAAACTAGCCGGGTTAAACAATGTTAAGCCAGAAAACTAGCTGGATGGCCTCAGGTGAACAATTATGGGCTTCGAACCAAACCAAAACCAAAAAAACGCCAATTCTAAAAACAATCAAACGGTCCCAAACGAGGAAGTTCCAGCTATTAAGACGGCGTCAAAAACGAAAAGCTAAGGGGGGCGTGAGGGCCTGCGAGTGAATGAAAGCAGGATGCTGTGAAATTATGATTTCAACCCGGGTGGTGGTCTGGTTTTGAAGGCTCCAAGTCCATCCAGACCCACGGTGAGAAAACCGATCGGAATTGGATGGTTTTTTTCCCCGTTCGGAGACTTTAACCGGCGGGTCTTGAAGTAGACGACGAACGCTTATTAATGTGCTGCTGCGAGTGTGGCTCACACACACACACACACCACCCCAAAGACTGGACCGCGGACTGTGGACCTCGTGAAACGTCACGAAGAACATTTTACCGTCTCGTCTTGCTCGAACGGTGAGTAGATTACGGGGTGGTCGTGAAACACTCATTCCGATATTCCGACGTACTCGAGGGTGGCCTCTGTAGGCGCCTTCAGCAACCTACACACACACACACAGGCATGGAGAGGAACTGAACTTTCTAACTTATTTTCCCCACCCAAGAAGCAGAAGAAGAAGTAGAAGAAAACTCACCACTAAGCGCGACTGCACGCGTGAAGCGCGGTATGCAACTTTTCCAGACACGAAAAACGATTACGTTGACTTTTGCCCTTAGGCTGGGGAGCTCTTGAAGCATTGCAGCACTTCGAATGGGTGGCCCACCACGGAAGGGGGTTGTTTCGCGTGCGCACATTCACACACACACACACACATGCACAGATGGAGAAAAGGGGCGTGGTGTATGAGAGTGGTTTGGTTTTTTTTCTTCTCGCTTGCCGATACTCACCACACTGACTGCACTTGGCATAGGCACAGCGAGCGCGAAATGACGCTGTTGCGAGAGTGGACAAATGGTAGTTTGAGGTTGATTATCTCGTTCCGTAGACACTAGGGTAGTAGTAGTAGCACTAGTATACTAAACAATTATTGGGGGTCGTAACTGAAAACGTCTAACTAAAAACTTTTTTTAATAGAACATGTGACAAACAAGATGTGACGCGGCGATTTAGAGGTGAAATTTGGATTAGAAGTGTCATTTATTTAGAATAAAACAAGAAGAATACTTTATAAAACTGAGATAGTTGTAAAGTCTGTTCTAATATGTGAACTGCGACTTAAACTGACTAAAACAATCTGCTATAATAATACTTATTCTTGCTTTAATAAGATTCATGCTCTTGTAAACCATTTATTGCATAATTTTAGGCGCTAACGCTTACAGTTAGGCACCTTTTAGTGTATAGTTTTATCTGTCCGGATGAAACGCTATGAGAAACAATTATTTCCTGTTGTTAAAATTAGGCTACCTTACAAGACTTTTAATAGTAATACAGAAAGTTCGTTAAAGAATGATATAGAATCATAAAAAATCCTTAATTTTGCAGTTTGTTTTGTGTACTTCATATTTTGCTTTGTGGTAGGGCTTCTGATGCTAAATATTAAATTAAATAATTTATTGAGCTCTTTGCTGGTTGATTATCCAACTACAGGTAGAATCTAGTCAAGGAAGTTAGCAATGGCAGACCTGGGCCTCTTGAAGAAGGCCAGTTTGTAGTGCTAAAGAATAAGAAGAGCTCTCTTAAAAGATAGATATTAGGATCATATTCAGATCGCAAAGATTGAAATGATAAATCTGGATTAGTTCCAATAAATCTGAGAACATATACATATCATATTATTAGTACAATAGTGAAACTAGTTCAATAGAGTGTTCTTTTTTAAATAAAGGTTTTTGGTTCCTGTTTTCTTTTAAATATATAAATAGAACTCTAAATCTTCACATCGGAATATTACCTCTAAACACCATATGGGTAGAGTGGCGCCATCTAAATGCCAAAGTGAACCATAAAATACTAAGCGCAGTACAATATGGCGAACAAAAATATGAGCTAAGAGATATCATAAATTGTTTCAATATACGGCAAACTAACCTGACCAGGCGCACGGTGTCCATCAGGTCCGTACCGAAAAAGAAACTGACCAAACGCCAAAGAACGAGTGGCGAAATTATTTCGACGATCGGCGATCATCGTGCCCAATCATTCGATCTCGCAAAGTGAGAGGTTTTTACGAGTGTAGGAAGTTTCGAAGTGGGACTTAAGATGGAAAAATTAACAAGATAATGCTAAAACCACCATCTGGCGATTGAGGTTTGCACGGCAAAGCTTGGGATTGGGGAACCGAAACTTGGCAGTTCGCTGTACGGCGTACCACCGGCGGTGGAGTATGATTATTTAATCATTATTTCTGACCCCTTCTCATCTCCATTTCTACCTCACTTGACTCGGTCTACCTTCTCGCATAAACTGCACTCAGCTAACTTCGGTCAACCACGATATGGTTGGCCGTGCTTTCCTCCGTAAGACGTGGGATGTTTAATGAAATGATGATTGGGACCTCCGGGATTCTTGGGTGCTTTTTTTTCGCCTGTTTTCTTGCTTCTTTTTGTCTGCGCCACCGTGCGGCCTCGACGTCTTCGGTCGGGAGAAGCGAATTCGTGAGGGTAATTCAGTGCGGAATTGATAACAGCTTCGCAAAACAGAGGAGTTGGACTTTTCCTCGCGAACGCGATTTTTGGTGGCGACAGTGTGATCGGGGATCGTGGAGGTAAATGTTATATCTTCATCAAGTGAATGATCAACCGTTTTGCTGCTGCTGCTGCTGCTGCTTGTCGTGCTGCAAGTCGAGACAGCCGTTGTTGTTGCAAGCAAAGGCAATTCAATTGGAATGACTGTGAGTGACCCCCCTACTCGATGGCGAAACGGTGAACGAAAAAGATTAATTTGATCGTAGATAGGCATAAACGAGGTTTGATAAGTATCGAAGTAACGTTTGTAAAAAATGACCACATTGGTGTTAATTTACAACCTGGCAAATGTTATCGAAATGAAGTGAAAATGTTAATTAAAATGTTTCATTAACTGGAGGAAGGTAGGGCCTGAATGTTGAAGGCGAATCTATATCTAACCTGAAAATCACCTTTTGCTCATTAGGCATCGAGCTTTGAGCCGTCTGTCTAGCGCACACACATCACACTAGCTAGGTGGTTAATCAAACCTATTGCTACTGGTGTTGGTTTGGCCACACGACATTCAAACACGATTTGGTGAATGGGAATGTCTTTTTTTGCAAATCGCTGCTTCCCAAAGCACACAAACAGACGCGAGAAAACGCCCCGTACAAAGCCATTAAACGAGCGAATGGTTCTAATTAATCATGTAATGAAATTAATGAGTGACCTTCCTGCGAGCCATTTGACGGGAATGGTGTGAAAGACGGTACAAAAAAAAGTTAGCAAACTGTTGCTAGAAAGCTGCGAAATTTTACGTGCAAAAAAAGAAACATTCCCCAAAGAACCGGATAGACAATGATCGTTTCTTGCTAACCTATTCCTAACTCCAAAGTTTAAGTACAGCTTCAGCTACAAACTTGCGCTCGCTGGATGCTTACCACACATCAAAAACAATCTCATCCCGAAACCAACAACCACTCATTGACCTCATTATGCTTCCCGCGAAGAAACAGTTTTACTATCATCTTCACTCTTCCGGTACGGTCCTCAGCGGTCGGCCGATGTGTGTGGTCTCCGGTTCAGGTATCTTTTATTCAACATCTTGTACATCCGGTTTTCAGCTTCCTAACAAGGGATCATCAGTTTGCTCACTTTATAGTGGGGCTATTTTGTTTACTACCTTTAGTTTTTGTGGAGTTTGCCATTGTTATCATCCTCTAACTCGTTTGTTTATCCGTGTTTTGCTTTTCGTTCCCACCTGGAGGTAACTTTGGTGCTTAGTTTTTGCAATTAAAACCGGAAGAAATCATTAAACTTTATATTATAATTAATTTAGATGGTTCCTACTCAAAACTCGCTCGCAGATCGTTACAATTCATTTGGTTTAATAATAAAAATTTTACTAACCTCATCTCATTTCTCATTTCTCATTGCAGACAATCCTGAATTCGATGCACAAGTACCAGCCTAGATTTCATTTAGTTCGAGCAAACGATATACTGAAGCTACCGTACTCGACGTTTCGTACCTACGTGTTTAAGGAAACCGAATTCATAGCCGTTACTGCATATCAAAATGAAAAAGTAAGTAGGAAATGTTGCAGATAAATGTAGAGAAGCTTGAGATAAAATTGACACTAAATATATATATCCTTCTCTTCTCGTTAACAGATAACGCAATTGAAGATAGATAATAATCCTTTCGCGAAAGGATTTCGTGATACTGGTGCCGGTAAACGGGAAAAGAAGTAAGTAGTTTTTATAGGACTTTATATACTTTTAAAAAATCCTCATTCCCTGATGATGACGATATTCTTTTTAATAATGTATAAAAATCGAGAAGAAAGGGACAGCTTACAGATATTTAATCTGTTAGAAGTCTAGTCTATTCTTGACACAGACGATTGAAGGTTCTTGTTTAATTGATGAAAATTTTGACAGAAAATTCGATTTACAGTTAACGATTTGTCAAGTATTTTGTTGTTGAGACCTGTGTTTTTTGGTACATACCAAATATGTTGTCTCTTATAAGAGCTAATCTGTAGGAATACAGGATACTTGTCTTTGTGGTGCTGTATATAAGTCGAACTTCTCGTTAGATTAATTTCGGGATTAAGTATCTTTAATATCTTAAAGTATTGCTTTAAGAAGCTCAAGTGAACTAAACCTATCTCTAAATTTTGGAATAGAATGTTGGAAGGAATTTTAATGATGGAAAACATCCGTAAATAATTGAAATATCTCGAAACCTAGCACACTTACTTCTGTGGACACAATTCTTAAGTCAACTGAGTAAAGCACAGCTCTCTAAATCATGATATTATTACCTTATCGATATACTTATTGCTGACTAGATCCAATTGAACCTAATATATACCTAATATAGTGAAAAATACATCATCTTTTAATATACAAGAAACCAAGCAAGTTGCTTGAATCGTGTAATTTTTATACTTCAACTTCAATACGATCCAGTAACGAAGATGTATGGGACATTCAGATCAATAAACCATCCCTCATCTAGAATGTCTCATGAACTCGGGAAACGAGATATCGGAAGAATACGACAGCACAAAGGTTCCAGGAAAGGACAGCAGAGAATAGAAAATCAATACCGTTGATTTGTTTGTACGGACATCCTGCTCCTATCGACCGACTGTGCGTGCGTTGCGTGCGATTGAGATGCGTTCACCCTCGTATCAAACAAACTGACTTTTTGTTTGTGTTGTGAATTAATCCCTGGACACAAAAGTGTCCCTTGGTTTCGAGTGTATAGTGTGACAGTGCACTTTGCTTAAATCACTTATCATCTGCCCTTCCGGAGCAAATGTGCGTTACGTGTGATCGGCAATCGTTGCTCTTTAAAGTTTCCTCAAAGTCGTTGAGCAGTAATCGGATACTGTGTGTTTTGAAGCGTGTTGATGCAATAATAAACATCCGCTAGAATTATGATTTATGCATTCCACCACAAACACACTACACACACACCCATTTTCACAGTGGGAGTTCACCCCGAAAGGCGAGTGAAAAATGCAGCCTGCTAATGATGTTCCCAACGGAACGGAAGGAATGAAAGATTTCGTACCACTTATCCTTAGGGCAAACAGCAAGCATTTGTATCAAATTCCAATTTCCCTTTTTTCTTACATCGCTGGCCATTGACGCGAGATCAAATAATGGGTGCAAGAGTTGAGCAGCAGGACACAAACATTTGCCACAATCATTCGCTACCCTTCTACGCCGGAAAGGAGAGTCGGCATCCTGATGATGGCGGTGACAAATATTTTGACACCCATGTAATCGTTTTGTGGCCTTGGGGGATAATCATCGGTTAAGCGATTGTCGCCTTAAACCCCGTTTTTCCCATGCGGACATCCTGGAGTGAGTAGCAAGCTCGTTGGAATTCTATAAGGGAAGAACATTAATCGAAACATTTCCCACCGATGGAATTGATGCTTATATGTAGAACTGCGTAGAATTTTATAGCAAAAAATTATGGCAAAAAAACGGGAAGCATTTTTTTTTGGGAGAATTACTCATGCAACAAGATGACTTCATTCCACAGAACAACTCAGCATGAAGCCACAGCATCGTTTTCATCGCTGCCCCATAAACCACAGTAAAATTTGTCATTTCAACTGATGCATTACATCATTTACTGCCCTATTGTTAGGTTGGTTCGTCGTTCGGCGTTCGTGGTTGGTGTGTCTTCACGTGTAAATCTCAATCCCATGACATCACTCCCGAAGTCCGCATCCCACAACCCAAAACAACACACCACAAACACAGATGGTGACAAGTTTTGCACGTTTTATGCCACCCGTACGACGTGGCCACGTCGTGTTCAAGCCCCCGCTGTCACTACGCTAAACACCGGAAGTTGATTGTGGGAGTAAATCGAATAAAGTCCACCGGATGGATTGATGGGGTTGTCGCACAAATTCAATTGATGTTTTGTGTAATTTAATTAAAATTGTCAGGAAGGCAACAATTTGGCCGCGCAACAAGACACGAGCTGGTCGCTGCGGGATGCAGCTTCTTTATTGAGAACTGCCGTACCGTGGAGACAACCACGAAGTATGTCGATGACGTTAAGAAATTTCTTTTGGATATTTGAAGTCATTCAAAACTGTTTTTCACTTACAGTTTTTGGATTGAATCGTTCAAGAATTCCAGGACTCCTTTTTCGCAAGGCACTTGAAGCAATCTTGCACTCTTGCAGGGTTGATTGATCGATCCAGTACATACTCAAGTTACTCCAGCATGTGAAATCTTCACAATACGTTGTCTAGGACATTAATTAACCTGGCCAGAAAAACGGTAGCGACCAAGTGTGCTTGATGCTGAACCCCCGGATGTAATCGGACAAGATTACGAAAGGTGCCCGGACCCAACGCAACGAACCGTGACCTCTGAACAATCTGCTTGCTTCAAGAGGGTCAGAGATACATCCAGACAAACCAACAAAAAAAAATGAAGCGTTACACTACGATACCGATGGACGGCACCGACCGAAAACCTTTTCGATATCAATTATCAGAGATCCCTTTCTAAACCTATTTGTATCGGTGCTCTTTTTGTCGTGTGGGCCGATAAGGGAAAACGGATGTGCAGGCTTTAGAGGCAACCGTTGACCATCCGAAAGGATGAAAGGGATGTAACGATGTATCGATGTAGAAGCAGCAAAAGCAATCAATTCCCAACATCATCATCAGCATCGTAGCCACCGACGTCTTCACCAGTACGTTAGGACATTCCTAATCGCTGCTCGATCGTCTTTTAACGTAATCCTTCTTACCACCGTCGTGCGTCGTCACGTCTTCGCTACTGGACAAGACAACCTTACAAGCAGAACACGAGGGTTTTTGGGTATGTTTAACATGAGGGAAATCGAATTACAACGATGAAACGGTTCGAATAGGGACGGACCGCTTCGGTTGATTTCTTCGGTCTACTCCGCTGATTGCTGCTGGTTCGGCCGGGCGGATCAGGACGCATTTGCAATTTTGCACAACTCGCTCCCAAGGGTGTGCTTTTTGGGTTTGTTTTTTAATTCGTTTTTTTATCTTATAAGTAACCGGAACTAAAACTAGTGGCTTTGTTTCGGTGCTTCGGATAACGTTTTATCAGATGATGTTTAATTTTTGTACAAAAAGATTGGTAAAAAATAGAGTTGACCAATGGTCGATTATTTATTTTATTGGAAAGCGAATGAACCCTTTGACGATGGTGATAATCTCAAGAAATATTGTGGTTCTCTAGTAATGACTTTTACTTCAACATTCGTCATTTACGTTCGTAGAAAAAATATAACCAGTACGCATTGTGCTCATTACTTACAGCATCATAGCTTCGTTCTTAAAGGTTTTCCTGTCAATAGCCAACAAGAGTCCTTTATCCTCAAATTTATTCTCGTTCACGGACTTGTCCATATCAACCAATTTGCACCTCAAAGAACATATTGCACTGTGCAGATAAATTTGCTAACATCAACCCAATTTCTCATAAAGCAGCAAATAGAATACATTGCGGGGTGGAAAATGAAACAAAATCGAAATGAGATCGTAACATGGCAATTTTCCTTTCGCCTCAATTGACTTACACGGCGTGTAGCAAAATTGCACCGTACCGAAAATTACCGTGCCCTGAAACTGTGGCGAAGAAAACACCTCAAGAATGCATAAATACATATAAATAAAGATTAGCCACCGTACCGTGTTTCGTTCCTGAACACATGTGGTGCGATGTTGAATATATTCCAACCACCTTCCACCTAATGGTTAGTGTAAAACGAGGAAGGATGAGAGAGAGAGAGAGAAAGAGAGTCGCAAGACCCGGCAAAAGGAAATGTAATTCCAGCGCAAAAAAGGCGTTGGTGGGGAAAACGGTCGGTTGTAATGTGAAAATTACAAGGCAGCTTGTGGTAGAACTTCACACAACGTCACATTAATTTCGCCTGGGACGCCACAGGGCACGGAAAGAAAGAAATTGCATGCGCCTTTCTCGGAAGGGACAGAAAAAATGGCTGGTTCAGTCAAATGTGCGCGAACACGAACACGATTTGCAGACAGAATTTTTACACCTTTGAAGTATGAAGTAAGGGTTGCAATTTTACTTCAACTATAATTTAAATTTTACTATAAAAATATTTTTATACCAACTTCCTATAACACTTACAATGGGCAAATGTTGTATGGCATCGTTACCGATTCCTTTAATGCTACCCAATTAAGAGATGAAAAATGGCTCTATTAAAGGGATTGCTTCGAGTGAGGGACCATTTTTATCCTGCCCTGCACGGAGACATAAAGTCATCATCGGCACAGGAACGCACAGGGATAAAATAGTTCCCGCCGACCGACGCACAGGAATGGAACGTAGAAAATAAAACTGCATTACGCTAGATGGACAGGAAAATGACCTACTATAGCGAGCAAAAACCCGCAAGGGCAAAACCATCCCGCATGGCTGAATGTTGACTTACCGTACAGGCAAGTATTGAACCGAATGTATCGCAGATGCATCGCGGTACGAGACAGACACACTGACAGGCAGGCAAAGCAATTAAAAAGCTTTTAGTAGTAAGTCGGATGCCTCGTGACTGCTTTAACTCGATGCCCACTTAGCCCAGCAGCCAAGCCAAGCCAAGTTGTTTTGTTTGTTTGTTTTATTTTAATGTCACCGAAAGGGCTTGTGCGTTTTTGTTTCTTTTGCTCTCTCCTTTCGGTTCGAGGTGCCCATGTAATGAGCTTCAATATGACATAATTTCATTACAACAACCACCGGTGAAATGATGTTGTTATTAGCTGTTGTAAAACACACACTGGCCGGTTGTTACCACAAACATACAACGGAGACTTCCTCGGAAGCTTGAAAAAACAAAACGGGGTCAATCGTTTAATCGACGTACGTTTACTGTAAGCGATTTTTAACCACATGCTTCATCTTTAATCGAGCAGGATGATGATTGCCCTGTCGTTTAGTAGTGACAAACGCGAAATGGCATGTGTTTTCTCATCGTAAAACTACCTATTTCCTTCGCGTGATCATACCGTCGGTAGACGTGATGCTCGTGAACCAGCTCGTCACACTCGACAGGACATCTCGAGAAGAAGCAACCAAAAAAAAAAGCGCCAATCTAATCGATTTTGAATTGTCCACCACTCGAGAAAGCATGATGAAGCTTATTTTTTTTCCACCCCCCCCGGAACTACTCATCCGCGCGAATTTCGCTAAAGGTTCTTTTTAGTTTCGGGCTAACAAAGTCGCAGTCTTCCTGTCGCGATGAAGACACGTGTCACCAGCTAATGCAGCACAAAGCCAGTTCAAGTGATATTTGTCAATTATCGTAATAGTTTTTCTGTATCGGTTTTTCGAAAACGCACCCTTATCGGCTGTCTCGTGGCTTAAGAGACACCCTGTTTTTCGCAAGAATTGATAGCGCACACGCGCGCATCCGCCAGCCGTGGAACAGTTTAATTGAGCTGTGTCGGACGGTAACCACTTGCCGAGGGTTTCGAGACTTCGGGTGTATGTTGACAATCGGGAAGATTTATGGCAGTAGTTTTCCCTTTTTTCCCCGGTACACAAAACTGGTTCGCTTCGTAACGTCGTGTTGTACGGGAACGGTTTAGCTGCAAATGAACAACAAACTCCAGCGAAGTCCCAGGATCGATGGGTAATTAAGGGTGCAATTGCTATGCTTGTGCAGGAGGTGGATTTGTTTTCGGGGAAAACAGAAAGGTGATTTTATGGGTGTTGATAGTGTAGCACGATAACGGTGAGGGAGGGAAGATGTTTGACGGGATTGAAAGAAAACATCGCGTAGTGTGATTTATGTTGGAGAGGGAAAAAATTGTAAGTTTTTATCACTGTCGAAGATTAATTAAAGATCTTGATGCTGTCAGTGTTTGATAAGATATCGCTATGAAATACCACAATATTATTTGAAATTAAATACCAGATGGTCCAAGAAAGCTCTATAATTAAATCATATTGGTTTGAGGAATATATACATAGTTGCTATTTTGATTATTTTGACGCTTCAGGTCTGCAATTTGACGTTTAAAATTTGATCTTTGTGAACACTAAACGTTCGATCGAGAGAAAAGAGTCGATCCTGTTAGGATAACGAAATGATTAAATTACAGTCAATTTTTAGCATAGCATAGGATCAAAACTTCTTCTCAAATTTGTGAAACTTACGTAGTTTTAGAGTAAATTTTTATTTGTTTAGAATTGGGTATCTGCATCGGAAGACTTCAGGTATTTCTTTTAAAAATACATGATGCAAATTTTACTTACACATCCAATTTTTCCAATCTAATTTTTCACAAAACTCTTGACGTTATATGATCCCCGTGAAAGATTAAAGATAGAGGATACAACTTTAACACTTTAAAAATCGCATTAAATTTCTTTAAGATCATCTGGTAGGCTCTATATGATATTACTGTCATAAATGATAGCCTGAATTGTCCAAACTTAGAGTCGAAAATGTATCAATAGGACATATGGCCAGTAGCTGGCGGTCCTAAAACAGTGAGGGAGGTTTTGGAGCAGGATACGCTCTTACCAGCGGAGTAACTTGGAAAGGCCCAGGAAGCTGGATTTCCAAGTCATATTGAGGGCATACCTCTCAGAGAAGAAGAAGAAGAACAAGAACAAGAAAATGTATCAACATTAGAACAAAATTAACGCTGCTGTCAAAAGCTACCTAATGCTCCCTAACCATTCGCAGAGTCATAGCATAGTTCTAACCATCTTATTACCTTAAAGTCCTTTTTCAAAGCTAGATGAGGTTTATGTTCTTCTTGTTCTAACGACTTACTACGTCTCGACTTATTGATACCACGTAGTCGCATAGGTAATCGTTACTAAGAGCTCTTTCCTAAGGTTGCGCGTCTAGAATGCTCATTATCTTAAAAGCATCATTTCAAGTTATTGAATTCTTTGATTCCAGATCGGTTAGTTTTTGGATATACGACCACACCAAATAGATGGAATTTAAAAATGACATTACATTCCTACTTAATATTTAAACGAATACAAACATTATCATATGTACTTAAAAACTGTTGACAATTGTCTCCAAAATTGATATCTCCTGTGCAGATTATTTGTCAAAAAAAAGAGACAACTTCAACGATTGCTCCCGTTGAAAAGTCTTATTCTAATGCTGCTCCAGATACGCAGTACGAGTAGCACAACGTCACAATAGAAACATGTTGCCTCATTTCCTGTGCTCCGTGTAGCAAACCAGAACTCTCATCCTGCTATTATCAGTTCTTGTGTAACCCATTGGAAAACAGCAGAGATGTTCCTTCAACAAACACACGCACAGGGAAACGGTTTTTCTCTTGGAAAATTTTTACCAACTCATCCCAATGTCCCGGTGGCTGCTGAACAGATCATTGAATTTTCCAACACTCGAGTTCGTCGGCAAAAAGGAAAAACTCTCCCTGGGTTCGAGTTAAAGCAAGGCGCACAACAAAAACGTGCCAGATCATCGTGTCGTGGAAAAACCGGGAGTGGTCCGGTCACAGTTTCCCCGCCAGCCGACACGCTTCCTCACCCCCGAAACCGTTTCCGTGATCCGTGAGCTACGTAAAATAAACTCCGGACCGCATGTAGTATGCAAATTGGTGGCAAATTAAACCACACCCAGTGTATAAGCTTTTTACACACTCATCGTGATAACGACCGTCGGTTGCGACCTAAGCCCGCCCGGGAGTCAATGGCTCCCTGGTTGGCGGCCTCGTCTTGCCGCCCGGTGGTGTTTTCACTCGTTCGACGAAAATTGTCTAGCGTGCACATGCAACTGCATCCAGATGCGAACCTGGAGTTGCCTTCTACCGAAAACGGTAAGGTTATGTTTACTTTCCGGGATACGGGTGGTGTGTACTGCCTGATTTATGCACCAAGTTCGAAAGATTGGCAACCGCCCTGGTACCACAGCTCGGCCTTTGCTAGTTACAATATGCTTGCGATAGTTGCTGGTGGTTTGATTGGAAGAGAGTTTTCGAACGGTCAACACTAACGGTTGGAACGATCGAGGATAGCCACCAGTACATGGACGGACGAACCTAGACCTCCCCGAGGAGGGCGGATGTTACTTCATTTGGGAGGCGGAAATTTGGTGCACCACCGGAAAGACCACCGATGTTCGTGTGAGGTACGTTTTTACTTTTTTGTTACCCATGTTCCGCATCCTGGTAGAAAATCGCAATAAATTTGCAAAAACCAACCCCCAAAAGCCAGCTATCCAGACAGAAAGCTGGAGTGGTGGTGGTGGGCGTGAGGACAGGGACAGAGGTGTCTACATTTTCTACAAGGTACAGCCGGTTGGCCCGTTCGTTTCGGAACAACGGCGGATTGGAGCGCTTTCCGTGCCGTGACAATCGGACGGGCCGAGGTTCCCTGGGCACCAGCCAACTTCCGGCCGGTGGGCGTTGGAAGCGTTGATTCGTGGGTGTAAAATTTATACCCTGCTCTAATTCAATCCATTAGCCATCCGGGCGGACAGTTAAGCACGAAACCGCGAAACCCCGAACAATGTATCATTCCCCGTTGGAGCTGGAGTGCCAGGCCGGGTTTCGGGAGGGTGACCTCGTTTGGAACGGTGTGTGTATGTGTTTAATTTAGTGAGAAATTGGCCACCAACAGGACCACTGTAGGATTGGGTTTGGAGGTTTCCCCCCGGCAGAGGAAGATGGAACGACGGGGTAAAGCTGATTTGAATATGTTTCAATCTTTGGCTCTAATTAAGGGTGGTTATAGGCCGGAATGGAGGTTTGCCGTTGATAAATGCGAGACTAATATATGACGCTGTGTGTGTGTGTTTGTGTTTTCGGTTGATTGGAATAGTCATGGAGAGTGAATTTAAACGATTGTTTTGTGGAAGAAATAGTCCTTTAGTAAACGTTTCGAACAAATGCTTCTAGAAGATGATTTTTGTCATAGTTATTTGTGAAATTATAATGAGAAAATATTAGTTATAATACACAGTGGTGGTAGTTGATTATTTAATCAATCATCATTGATAAAATTGAACAGTCATTGTCACAAATCAAGATTCAAATATTTATATGATCACTAAAGTTCTATCATAAAAGGTTGTTTAATGCAAACCGACCGTTTTAGTAAAGGCTTGTGAATAATATTGCTTTTTTTCTCTTCTTGATGTGTACAACTAGCAAATCGTAAGTTGTTACAAACACCAATGACCACTAGCTTCAATATATTTTAGAATATTAAAGGAAAAAAATTTGCTCAGACTTCTTGCTTTTGAGGATTTCAGTCGCAAAAGAGTAGTCTACAAATAGAGGATTAATCAAAGAATTTCTAGAATGACGATCAATTGGTACTAATGACTTACAAGGGGCGGCCCGGTGGTAGATGTGACAGCGGCGCCGGTCTTCACACGGCAGGACCGGGGTTCAAGTCTTATCTGGACCGTTCCCCCATAGTGATGTCTGACTATCTAACTATGCGGTAACAATAAGTCTAGTAAGCCAGAAATGGCAGGCATGACCTTAAGAGGACGTTAGGCCATGAAAGAAGAAGAAGACTTACAATGTGTTTGGCATCCTTAAGGCAAACATCTTAAACAAAGCAATTGGAATGTTTTGTAATGTTGTTTGAATATTTACGACAATTTGTGATAAGTTTTTTTTTGGTAATTAAAAGATTAATCAGTCAACCATTCGAACGATTAAATAGATAATAATAAAGGAAGTTCCAAACTTTTGACACTTTCTCATGATTTCTTGGCAATATCGCTATTATTTTATCTCGTCTAAAAGATTTTGGCCAGTTCACCAAATACTTTAGTTGTCATCCCACAGATTTACTAATAGTTTTTAGGATTGTTTTGATTTTATACTAATTTTTGAACGATATTTTACAGGAAAATTATTCTCAGACTACACCGAATCTGTTCTCAATGTCATTATTTGTGAAATTATAATGAGAAAATATTAGTTATAATACACAGTGGTGGTAGTTGATTATTTAATCAATCATCATTGATAAAATTGAACAGTCATTGTCACAAATCAAGATTCAAATATTTATATGATCACTAAAGTTCTATCATAAAAGGTTGTTTAATGCAAACCGACCGTTTTAGTAAAGGCTTGTGAATAATATTGCTTTTTTTCTCTTCTTGATGTGTACAACTAGCAAATCGTAAGTTGTTACAAACACCAATGACCACTAGCTTCAATATATTTTAGAATATTAAAGGAAAAAAATTTGCTCAGACTTCTTGCTTTTGAGGATTTCAGTCGCAAAAGAGTAGTCTACAAATAGAGGATTAATCAAAGAATTTCTAGAATGACGATCAATTGGTACTAATGACTTACAAGGGGCGGCCCGGTGGTAGATGTGACAGCGGCGCCGGTCTTCACACGGCAGGACCGGGGTTCAAGTCTTATCTGGACCGTTCCCCCATAGTGATGTCTGACTATCTAACTATGCGGTAACAATAAGTCTAGTAAGCCAGAAATGGCAGGCATGACCTTAAGAGGACGTTAGGCCATGAAAGAAGAAGAAGACTTACAATGTGTTTGGCATCCTTAAGGCAAACATCTTAAACAAAGCAATTGGAATGTTTTGTAATGTTGTTTGAATATTTACGACAATTTGTGATAAGTTTTTTTTTGGTAATTAAAAGATTAATCAGTCAACCATTCGAACGATTAAATAGATAATAATAAAGGAAGTTCCAAACTTTTGACACTTTCTCATGATTTCTTGGCAATATCGCTATTATTTTATCTCGTCTAAAAGATTTTGGCCAGTTCACCAAATACTTTAGTTGTCATCCCACAGATTTACTAATAGTTTTTAGGATTGTTTTGATTTTATACTAATTTTTGAACGATATTTTACAGGAAAATTATTCTCAGACTACACCGAATCTGTTCTCAATGTCAAAACAATTTCGTCCGAAGCACAAATAAAAACAATATTGTGTCTGCCAAGCGAAATGGGCTATTATAACAACAGTTTATTTTATCTCAATGTGTATTTTAAACTGTTATCACAACACTCAAAATATGCAAGTTTGTGGCGTGCTTGTTTCGATTCATCTACTGTGACTGCTCAGTTGTTTGACAGAAGGTGACTTAAATTTTTTTTTTAATCTTAACAGAGAAGTCACTTCGGAACTAAACCAAAAATATTTGGTGAAAATTGCCATGATATCCTACAAAAGATAAGAAAGGATGTGACGAAGCCTGCATTAAAGTGTCTGGCTTAATGTCCCAGCATTGTTACATTACTTTTACGCTAAAACAGACTTTACCATGTCGTTTGTCAATTGAAGTTAATGATTATACTCGAATGGCCATTTTATGCATCATTTGAAATAGCTTAGACAAACTGAAGTGATTGTTTTATTTATTTATCAAACTAAATTTCAAAGGATTGTAACTAAAAACAGAAATGCAAACCAAATATTTAAAAGTCCATAATTATAGCAGTTTTCAGCCTCAATATTTCCTTGACTAGTTTATTGGTACTAAAGTTCTGAAAACTATTTTAATAGTGTAGGTTGAAAGGTTAAAAATTCTAAAAATAAAGCAATCATATTGTTCTTTTCAAAGTGACCTTATATTTCTGACGAATTATTTACCAATTTTCAGTCTCAAGACGCCTCTTTTCCTCTGCTTGGCTTGGTGCATTAGCACACCCCATCAACTTCGCCCAAAGCAAAACTCCCTCCTCCCCGAAGCACTATTGATTAGCGATGGCGTTAGCCTCTTTTTCGGCTTTCACGTGACACCAACCGATCATAACCCGATAGTGCCTCAAAACGCATAACCAAACCGTCAGCCATTACGTGAAGTGTTGAGCTCTAACCTACAAGAATATATAACTTCTTGGGAAAAGACAACAACAACAACAACAAAAAACCCCTCATAAAAATATGACCAGCAGAAGCAGAAATTGGAAAAAAGGGTTCCTTCTGATGCAAATTTAGCTCCCAAACCCGGTAGGAGCACACAGAAACGCACCAACGCTTGATTGCAGTGCCGCACCTAGCGTGCGAAGTGGAGAGACCCGAAAACCGCTGCCGCTTAACCCTTTTTGGTTTAGCCGGGGGAGTCACACACAATTCCGTCTAGTGTCACGCACGGATGCGTGTGATTTTCGTTACTTTATGGAAGGTGAGCCCGTAAAACGGTGGTGTTTACATCCATCCGTTTAAGCGGCAGTTGTTATGACCTATACTGTTCGCTGAGTGTGTGTGTGTGTGTGTGTGTGTGTGTGTGTGTGTGTGTGTGTGTTGACAACTGGGCCAGGCCAGGAGATAAATTATGAGCAGCAGTTAACAGTTGGTTGCGTGAAGTTCGGTGGAAAAGCCTCCATCATTTTCCACCTGATGGTTTGATTCCGATCATCGGCACGAAACTGATCCGGGACCGCACATATATTTATGCGGATCGTTTGGTCGCGGAATCCTGCTTTGTTTTTTTTTCTTCCTCCGTTGGAGGTACGTTAGGACGTCGGCAACACACAAAGGGTTGTAGAAAACAAACAAACTCCTGGTGAAGCACCATGACACGCACGGTTTATCGAGTGCGTGCCAGTTTGATGGTGTGATTATTTATTCACTGCTACGCCGACGAGTCCTTTCGCATCTAACGTGCTCGGGGGAAAAAAAACCTCAACAAAAAAGGGAAAAGTGAAACCAGCATTTAGTGAGTGACTAAACGCAGGACCACCGGGCAAAAATAAGGCGAAAAAGATTTATGGCCCCACCGGTGTGGCAAATCGGATCTAACACCAGCCGGAAAGACAAAACCGACAAATGACCGATAGCAGCGCAGTGCCGAGCGTTTTTTTTGCTCACTTCCCTGTTGCCATAAAACAACCACAGCCGACGGATAACTGCCGAGGTGATGAAAAAGACACCAGACAAACCATCCGCCACGGCGCATGGCCCTCACGGTGGAGCAATTGATTCGGAGTTTCCGGTCGCGTGACGTTACCATTTATCATCCGTACGTGGCGCCCCCGTACCCAGTATCGATCCGAAACGAACCGAAGTTTTTCGAACGAGCGTGAGCACTTCCGGTTGCTGTCCGGAATGGCCTAGAATTTTTGCAACGTCACGGCAACTTTGGTGCGGATCCTGCAGACTCCACGGTACAGAACGAAACGATTAAAACCGTCATCACCCCGAGGGGTCTCGGTGCGGTGATTTGCAGTGAGATGAATTGCTGCGCTACCGCAGCTAGTCGCGTACATATTCAAATTGCACCCTTGGTTTGTTCGATTGTTATTGTTTTTTTTTTCTCTTCTCCGTCCTTCTTCTTCTTTTGCGCAGTGAAATGATCTCGGCGATTTGCAACCCCTTTTTTCTCGTTTTGCTGTGAAGTCCTGTGAAGACTGCATGAGGTTGTAGTTTCGGTTTTTTTTTTTTTGCTCGGATCGGTTCCGACGACACTGTTCCGTCACCGCCGGACATTCTCGCATTCATCGGGATACAAATTGGCACCCTTCCAGCACACAGGGTGAAGTGTTTTGAGATCGCCCGAAGCGCAGCGCAAAAAAAGAAGCAGGGAGTTGATTCTCACAAGACCAGGCAACGCTTCCTAACGCTACCGTGGCGGTTTATTTGTGCCGTTTTGCGCTTTACAATGAGTGAGCGATTAACCTAAGTGTTTGAACCGGTCATAAATGTCATCGGGTTTGATTTAATGTAGCGTGGTAGCGGATGGTTCTCGTTTTTTTCGGCGATGAAAGGGGAAGAATTGGGCGTTATAAATTGCTATAAAAATTATAGTCAAAAAAGAGGAACTGTTTACAGTGTAGTGGATTACTAGAATAACAGTTGATATCTGTCAAGTGGATGAATAATAGTAAACAAGTGTTTTGAGACTCATTCCGATTGATTTACAAATAAATTGCATAAAAATGTTCAATAAAGTCCCTTAGTCATTTCAATGACGGGTATTGATGGATCTGGGTCCATTTCGAATCTCATTAGCCCAATCGGTCCTTCCACGCAGTCAAGGTGGGCTTAATCTTCACGTTCTCGGTATCACTATAACAGCGCTACTTGATGATCGACACGTTGTTGAAAAAGGATATGTGAGTCGATGCTCAACACATTGCTTGTGGTGAGAATCTACCGAATATTAGCTCTATATTAATAACTTATTCATATATTCGGACATTGATCCAACATCTGGAATATCTTCAGGCATCCTGCATAATAACCAAAACCTTACGTATATTGATAATTCTCAGGATTCTGGATACCAAAGTGATAATATAGTCATCTTCTCCTGAATAATGATTAGTCTAGAAAAACTTCTGTAACAGCAAATTGCCTTCAAGCAAAACATGTTGGAGCACAACTAGGTACCACATGGACTGCTGCTAGTCAGGATAAATCTTGCATCCTCAGCCTGCTCAATCTGTGTCCAGATAGAGACGCTGCAGCACAGCTGCATGTGTACCCTGTGCTCTAGGGTATCTTGTACTTGAAGCATACTGATGCATGGCCTTAGAAGCCATCATCCCAATTCACAACCCAAGCTTCCATTCCCTCCTCTTACCTAATCTCACTAATTGTCTCCATTTCTGAAGTTTCTGTTTAATCTCAAGACGTTTGATTCAACTTGTCCTAGTCCAGATGGAGTCCCGCGAAAGACCTAGAAAATCAAGCATCTCAATAGCATGAACTCTGCTGATCAATAGGTGGAAGTACCATAGTAGAATAGTAACTCCGCAGTACTTGCCCAAAATCGAAGAGTTGAAAGAATTCTTCTCTAGTTTTAGAACATTTTTTTCCGTACAAGAATATCGTCATCATCGTCTTACCCGTATACCCCAACTAAATACCACACCAATCCGCATACTCAACAAGATTTCTAATTCAGCGAACCCCCGACCGGCCCTACGCTAACCAGTACGGGTTTCAGTTGCTCTGCTTTCAGGCAATCGCTGATGGGACAGCGAAGCTCGGACGGTGACAAGCTCAGCCCGAGCTCCGTCAGCTCGTCGCGCGGTCCAGCTGGGTTGGACCACCGAACGAATAGCATATCAGCGCTGGACGACGACGACAAGCTGCTGGACGTGGTGGGGCCACCGCAAAGTCCGCTACTCTCCCTCAGCCAGCAGATGCATCATCACGCGTCAGGTTAGTATCTCTGCTTAAACAACTCAAAGCTGCTCATAGATGAGAGTCCTCACAAGAAATTCGCTCTAATTCTTCTACTCTCTACATACATTTATTTGGGGCTCTTCCTAGGATGGTTCAACTTCGAGGACGTGCAGCGAGCGGAGGAAGCGATGCGGCGGCGCCTCCAGTCGGACGAGAACGAGCGGGACGGCAGCGACTCGAACTGCTCGGACAGCGTGTCAGGAAGCACAGGTGCCTTTCGTCCGACCTCGGGCAGCCCGAAGGAATCGTCCAGCAGTGCCGGCACGTCCTACCCGTCGCCCAACATCTCCGTCGGTCCGCCGATCCATCCGCCCCCCCACCTGCTACCCTATCTCTACCCGCACGGGCTTTACCCACCGCCCCACCTGTCCCTGCTCCACAATCCGGCGGCGGCGGCCGCGATGAACCCGAGCCTGCTGTTCAACGCCCAGCTCGCCCTTGCCGCCCAACATCCGGCCTTCTTCGGGCATTACTCGGGACACTCGCCCACCTCGCCACTGCACGGGCTCAAGGGCCATCGGTTTTCGCCGTACAGCTTACCGTCCGGGCTCGGGTCGGCGTTTGATGCAGTGACGCCCGGCTCGAACTCGGCCGGTGCCCGCAGCCTCAGCAGCAGTCCTCACCCGCGCGCTGCCTCGAACTCACCCCCGACCCGACCCATCTCCGTCTCACCAACACCCACCCAACATCCGACCTCGCCGACGACGGCAGACGCGAACGCTGCCGCCAATATGCCGCCGGTCCCGAACAGTAGCATAGCACCGCCACTACCACCACCACCACCACCACCGCCACCCTCTTCGCAATCGTCCGCACCGACGGCACCCTCAGCAGCTTCCATCTCGGGTCCGGCACCTCCACCAACCGTGCCCACGCTCGGACCACCATCCTCCAACTCTCCGTCGGAGCTGAAAAGCATCGAAAAGATGGTGAACGGGCTGGAGGTGAAGCACAACATCAACGGCAGCACGGTGACGGTCGATGCGAACGGCGCAAAAGGACACCATCCTTCGCATCCCGGGCACGATCAGTGACGTATGGTGAGTGGCGAGTATCATCCGACTGCCGGTCTGTACGATCGCAGTATACCGGTGGACGTCGTCGGTGGGGTCGGTGGATCCGGACCGAACCTCGACCAGGGCATGTGACAGTTAGCGATCGGTCCGGGCGACACACTCCACTACGGCATGTCGTAGGACCGCTCGGTGTACATACAGCAGAAGTATTTGTAGGGCACGTTCTGAAGGTCGCTCCAGGTCGCTCTTACTATGCATCGTCTTGCTTTTCGTTGCCCGGGGAGTTTTTGTTTTGCCTGGGGGGAGGTTCTGTGTTTGAATAAGATGCCGTGAAGCGTGTGTATGTGTGTCACCAACTTACCAAAGAACATCTGCAGCTATGAAACTGGGTGAACACTGATAAGCTCTCCTAAGGGGAATATGTAAGTCGTTTTCAATATCGTTGCTTTCTGATTTTTCCTGGTGCATTAAACACAATTTCCATTTAAAAAAAAAACAAACTCACACATTAAACACACCTTTAAATTGAATAGATGATTAAGACTATCGTACACCAAAACACAAACACACCGATACTGCTCACCAACACCGTCAACTTGAACCATAATAATCGTTGCAAATTTTAACCTAAAAAACCACACACACAATTAGCCTGCTTCTCGCATCGAAGCAACCATCCTTGTGTGAATTGAATGCCCCCCGAATCAAGTAGTATAAACGCAACGCCGGGAATGAACGAATGAACGGATGAACTCACCACAGAACCACCGCACACACACACACAGTCGCGCCTCTCACACACGCAAAACACACGCTGCAATTGGATAATGTAATCAAGTTGGAAGAAAAGGGAAAAACAACCTTTGTAAATTATGTAAATATTTATAGAAAACCCCAATATAAATATAGCTTATTAAAGCGAAAAACAAACAAATCCAACACTCGAAAACACATCACAAAAGGTGACAATTGTAACCGAAAGGATCAAAACAAAACGTAAACATCATTTTGATCGCGAAACAAAATACTAAAAACAACACGATTAGCAGACAAAAAGGAAAGCAATAAAACAAAAAAAAATCTTTGAGAGTGGTAAAATAGAAACAAAAAGTTCTCTGTTTTGTTTTCTTATTTTAAAATAATTCTAATTCGAATACTTCTTCACCGAATGTTTCCTATTACGTAGCTCCGTTGTGGTGGCGTACAAACCAAGCCACGAGCAAGGAGTAAAATTATTTAATTTTTGATTTAAACAAAATTAACCTCACACACACACACACACACACACACACACACCAAGCACTCAAAGTGTATTAAGAACGAGCACAACAAAACAAGAAACGCAAGTTTGCAAACCTATTCACTAACTTTAGGAAGCGTTAGAAGAACTCTCGTCCCGTGTTTAATTTATACACTTAAAAACAGAGCAAAAAAAAGGATAAATAAAAGAGAAAGAGCGTGAAATTATTTATTGTTCGAACCTTGGTTTTGCTTTCCTTTCGGTCTGGCCAACACACCCTCGAACTGTTCCTCGCCCGATCAGAACCATTTAGTAAGAAGCTTAAGTTTGTTTCTTTAAAAAAAAAAGATTAATAAATAATACTGTACAATACGACTTTTTTTTCGTTTTCGTCCTTTGTTAATTGTTGTCCTTGGAGGCAGAAAGCTAGCCAGTAGACTTTGTTTAACACAAACCGGATGAGGTGCGTATGCCTCCCAACCATCTTACCATGGAGCAGTTCTGCCCACAGTGCCCCCGGAGCGGTGCATGTGGCAGTAACTGCATTGGCTGACATGTGTGATAATTTATTGATTTATGAGATACCTTCCTTGATTGAATCATAAACAAAACTGTCCTCGTCCCTACCGTTCTGTAGGCTCCTCCCGTTGGACGGATATTTCGAGCGAGTGTCCGAAGAATAGCAAAAGCAGAGCTTAGTAGAAATGTAACTTTGTAGCAAGCGCACCGTTCTTGTCGGAGATGTAGTTTTATTACCCACTTAGCCACATTATCGTTTAGTTCGTCTGTAGGTTGCGTTGTGAAGTTTCGCGTGTTTTGTTTTTTAGGTGTAAAGCAAAAGCAAAACATTTACCCATTGGTTCCTAGGAAATGGAAATGGCCGAACGGGACGGGAGGTGCTGATAAAGGGGTGGTAAAAGGGAAACGATTGTATATAGATGCATCCGTCAAAATGGATGCAAACGTCACACACACACACACTGTTCATTCTGCTACAACTGTATTTTAATTTACCTTGACGCAATAACACAAACATTAGGGCATGGCTTTAATGGTATTATCAAAAGGGGGGGAATTAGCAGAAGTCAACTGGGAAATGGATTTAACGAATATGCGTACAGAAGGTAGAACGGAAGGAAACAATCGATCGCTCTGCCAGTCCCGCGTACTGTAAAAAGGAAATACGACAAAAACATAAAACATTAAAAAGTAACGCATTTAGTGGAATTCTTTACCTACTGCGCTAAGTACTAACTAACCTGCCCCAGTGATGGTTGATTACATTTGAGATATAGTTTGTAAAGAAAAAAAAAACGCGTACCGAACAAACGTTAAACAGTGGACAAAAACAAAGGGAGGAAAACATTTAAAAATTTGAAACAAACGGAAGAAAAAGTGCAGAACAGTGCAGGACGTGTAATACACACTCACTCACGTGAAAGAACAACAGCAAAACACACACAAACACAGACAAAACAAAAAACCTTAGACTATTTTTGTAAGTCGTAAAAGAGCAATAATGAAGAAAGAAGTAAGAGTCAGAAGGTGAAAAGGTTAAATATAATGAAACTACAAAAAAAAGGTAATGTAGAAGACAGACACAAGAGAAAGAAGAAACACAAAACAAACAAAAAACACAAAAACTATTTTAAGAAATAAAAATTCAAAATATTACAAAATAGAAAAACAAAAAACACATCTTAACTGTTGGTTGTTTTATTTAGTTTTTAATTTGAAAGACACATTCGAACAACCAATATCTAGCCTGGATGCTTGTTAACCCCTTATGCTTATAAATCATTCACGTTTCCTCACTGTCGTACGGCTGGAGCGAGGTCCTACAGCAACTGTGACTTGTCGCGACTTCTTGGACAAATTTAATGGAGATCACCTAGTCGTGTTTTCTCGTCTTGCCCATTAGCAAGTCATCAGCATTCACATCGGCGACAGTGATCGTGATTACTTCGAGAGTCGATTATTCACTGCGACGGCGACGGACCTAGACCAGCGTTGATGGGGGGAGGCTACGCTCGTTAGTGCGGTGAATTATTACATTTTCTGTCCGCTCCCATTGTGCCTAGATAATGGTAGAACGCATGCAAATGACTTTTACAGGGGTGGTCAGACGAGATATCGCAAAAGCCGCATACCAATTATCGCAATCGTCGATGAGTAAAGATTGTTATCAGAATGAAATTAAATATATAACATCACCTAACTATCTATTCTCATTTACACGTTTTTGGGCGTTAATTAGATAATGTTCTGAAGCCGTAATGGCTTGAGCAATTTAAGCTTACACTTGAATACAATTGCTCCTGCTCAATTTTAACTAGAAAGTGAGAGATTTTGAGAGATCTGTTATACGTTGATGATTTCTGACCAAATAAACTGTTCTACGCCCAAAACGATTTTGCCTCGTTTGTCCCGAATATTCCTCCAAGTAGTTGTTTAATATTAGAGTAACTATCTAGACTTTTGCCGGAGTCTTCGTAACTGCTCAAACACTGCCGATGTATGTTCATTTTTAGATCATTTTCGGATCAGTTTTTTCTTCTTGGCTTAGTTCTTTAATTATTTTCTTGGTCATGAAGATCATATGAAATCTTACAGGGCTTATAGATGCCTTTGAACACCTCGCAGCCAGATAGTCAGTTCTTGATACGGAGGAACATCGATTTCGGAACATCGGAAAAAAAATCGATTTCTGGTCTTGTCGTGTAAAGACTGGAGCCGCTATCAACTAGGGTTTCGGACGGTCTGTAGTTGAATGAGTTGTTTATAAATTTATTTAAATTGTAGAAGCAATAGCTAGAGCACTATCAATACATCAAGATTGATTCTTAAAACGAAGTTAATATCCGCAAAATGATCGATGATTGCAAAAATTTTGGCGACGAACCCTGTATATTTGCTTAAAGTGTTTACCAATATTGACTTCACAATCCAAAGCATAACAATAATGTACAAAATAAAAGCTCATTTGTTCTGCATTTGCTATGACAGCTAGTTAATAATCCATTTTGTAGCTTCCTTCAAGTTATTATCGTATATTGCATTGTTGAAACTACACATCTGTTGGAAGACACACACCATCAGGCAACCGACACCAACAGGCTCATTATTTTATTCTACTGCTGCTGCACCTCATACTAGACGCCGATTTGCATAAAGAACCTTAACCAACACATGCCATTGCGCCAAACGCATCGGAGTATGTGCATCCACGCAAACCCCTCGATGACTTCAAGGTGACAAAAACGCATTGCTTGAAAACGAGTTTTGAGCCATCTCTTTTGTGTCCCTCTTTTGCTTTACCCTTTATGGTATCCCATGTTCTTTAGTTAACGGAATTAGGCACGATTTATCATTCATCCTTCCGTCACTTCGGTCGCGATGCATATGGTGCGCCGATTAGCGGAAACAGGAAGTTAGCCGGAAGTTAACGAGATCAGCAAACTATCGAAAAAGATCCAATCAAGTACGGAGGAACATCGATTTCGGAACATCGGAAAAAAAATCGATTTCTGGTCTTGTCGTGTAAAGACTGGAGCCGCTATCAACTAGGGTTTCGGACGGTCTGTAGTTGAATGAGTTGTTTATAAATTTATTTAAATTGTAGAAGCAATAGCTAGAGCACTATCAATACATCAAGATTGATTCTTAAAACGAAGTTAATATCCGCAAAATGATCGATGATTGCAAAAATTTTGGCGACGAACCCTGTATATTTGCTTAAAGTGTTTACCAATATTGACTTCACAATCCAAAGCATAACAATAATGTACAAAATAAAAGCTCATTTGTTCTGCATTTGCTATGACAGCTAGTTAATAATCCATTTTGTAGCTTCCTTCAAGTTATTATCGTATATTGCATTGTTGAAACTACACATCTGTTGGAAGACACACACCATCAGGCAACCGACACCAACAGGCTCATTATTTTATTCTACTGCTGCTGCACCTCATACTAGACGCCGATTTGCATAAAGAACCTTAACCAACACATGCCATTGCGCCAAACGCATCGGAGTATGTGCATCCACGCAAACCCCTCGATGACTTCAAGGTGACAAAAACGCATTGCTTGAAAACGAGTTTTGAGCCATCTCTTTTGTGTCCCTCTTTTGCTTTACCCTTTATGGTATCCCATGTTCTTTAGTTAACGGAATTAGGCACGATTTATCATTCATCCTTCCGTCACTTCGGTCGCGATGCATATGGTGCGCCGATTAGCGGAAACAGGAAGTTAGCCGGAAGTTAACGAGATCAGCAAACTATCGAAAAAGATCCAATCAAGATGCGAGACCGGAGATAAGTGTCGAACGTGACTAGGTCAGCGGCAATATGTTTCCGGAAGCGGTGGCTATTTTTCATACCTACCGAACGTCTGCCGAAGATCCGTTCTTCAAGGCCAAGGACATTCGCTAGACGGTCTTGCCTGCCAGCTGACCGTATTTTCGACTTCCGAATTCCTTTCAAACACCTATCCGGGAACGATCGAATGCGGAAGATTCCCAATTTTTGAACGGCTTATCCAGCTGTTTCCATTATTTTTTATAGCAAAACAACGCTGTAAATCAATATCCTCCAGAACTACAAATTCTGGCTGCGAATATAGCCAACTGTTTCTGGCTGACTTAACATTAATTTTAATCACCATAATTTAAATCTAATTTTCATATTATCGCCATAAAACAAAAACTAAGGACACTCAAACCCCCACCTGTCAACAACAGCTATAAAAAAAGCCTCATTTAACAAACAGCCTACTTAGACCATCGCCGTAAAACCGCACGCCAAACAAATTTACACTCCCGGGTTTGCGTGCTTGGAAAGCTTTAACCGAGAAACCCGAGCCCCGAGGCAAAACAAAACAAACTGACAACCGGCCAAAGTTGCGCCATTTAATTGGATCAAACAATTAACTCCACGAAAAGGCAAACCAATTGCTCACACTATTTTTCCTGCCGCGGCTTCCACGGCAAGGACACTAAACGGATGGCACATTTCCGTTGCTAGCTCGCTTGGAGAGAGGGAGAAGGACACAAGAGAAAAAAGGAAAACACCGGTAAACCACTGGAAAAACTTTTCCCCCGTTTGGTGGAACAAAACCGGTAGCCGAAAAAGTAAGTCATATAAATCTTACTTATAATGGTCGTACTTTTTTTTTTTTGGCGGTGGACCTGCTTGCCCTTTTGCCACTGGCACCTGTCAACGGGTGGAGCATATTTCGGCAAATCATTTTCATGCTTGCTGTTCCGTTTCGGTTAGTTTTACGTTGGCTGATGCGACATGCGAACCTCAACAAACTAAGGTGAGCTAGGAATGGTACGAAAGAAAACTAGTTAAAAGCCAATATCGAGCTATCTGGCTCTGGAAGTTGAAGTTGTTGCCGGTGTGTAGTTGCACCGTACCGAAGGGCCAACATTATTGGAATAAGCTAACGACAGGGAACAGAGCAGTTCAATAGTTTTCACCGACAAACGGTGAACGGAAACAAAAAAAAAAGCATGTCCCAATGTGCCTATGTTTACATGCGATACAGTCACTTGGCACAGACAACTTGGAGCAGCACCTTTCCTCCGGTTCGCCACCCCTATCGGGAACCTATCGATTGGTTGGGTTCATTTTTGCGATAAAGATCTCGTTCGCCGCCGTATGTCACTGGCAGTTGAAGTTTGTCAATTTAAAGCGCTTCGATGCCGGTTTTTGTGTGTTTTCCCGCTGCCCACAGAGTGGCATCAGACAGCCGGTGTACCGAAAGCTCGCCGTACAAAACGGAACAGGCAGTAGGTGTAGGTTTGATTTGCCCTTTCGGGGTGGGGGGCGCTCTTGTTACTTACGCTCTGCTCGCTTAGCTGTTTGATGTGGGTGTGGGCCCCATAGGGTGGGTCGAGTCATGTCGTTTTATCGTCCATTGTGCCGGCAACCGGTTGGGTATCGGTCGGTTCGGTCGCATCGTTTTCAGCAGCGCCGTTACAGTTACACCCACAATAAATGTGATTAGAAAATTGTACAGTAAACAGGGCCTGAATTTGTAGCTGATAATTTCCTTACTTAAATTTGTGTTTTATAATGAGGCATTGGAATCGTTGAATTTATTCCGATTGATTGTAATTTCAACCTTTCCAGCCAAGGTGACCAAGAAGTGACTAGCATCTTTTAACGGCTTAGGGACTTAGGGACGTTACGGACGGGATATGATCTCCAGTCCTGCCTTTAGCGATTTTTTTAACATTAAATTATGGCATTTGTATTACATTTGACAGTACTCCATTATACATCATATAGTAAACTGTAATACAGCTGTTAGTATACTGTTATACATTTTCCTTGAGATCTTTTAGTATCTAGAATAAAGGATAAATCGATATTACTTTGTTGTAGCTATTATTCAACATTTTTTAACTGTTATACAGGTGACTGGCATCTTTCAACAGCTGGGTAGTCATCTTTCCATCAACCGCCTATTTAAAATTATGGCACTGTAATACATTTGTCAGTACTCCTTTAAACATCTTATAGTAAACTGGAATACAGCTGTTAGTAAACTGTTATACCTTTTTCTTTAGATCTTTAAGTACCTAAAATAAGGGATAAATCAATATTACTTTGTTGTATATGTTATACATTTTTTTGTAAACTGTTATACAATTATTTATTCACACTTTGAGTTCGCGAAAATAGAACTCAAAAATATTTTGTGGAAACTGTTACACTTTGCATGTTTTGGTATGTATAACATCACTCTGTTTACGTAGAAAGTTGTAATTGATGGATAATTTTGTCTCTGGCCATTTTATTTCATTGTCAAAAATACTACGCACTAGGTGTATATACAAGACTTTTTTACTCACGAGTTCTTTGGCTCTACAACGTCTAAGAAATCTTGGCCAGGAGCCTTACTAGCCTCCTTGAGTAATGTTTTCCCTTAGTTAGATAGTCAATTCTACATACGGTCGTGACATTATTCGGGCATCTGGTATACATGTGTCAGTATGTTGTTATATAGCTCGTAGTAAACTGTTATACTAGAGTTTCTCGCTTGTGGAAAATTTTTCGAAACAAAACAAAAATAAATTTGCATTTGTTAGTGTTTTGGTGTAAAGTTCTTAGTGTTCATCTGTTATACTGTTTGTATAAAGCATTCTGTTATACGTTTCTTAGTAAACTTGACAAGTCATCTGCTCCTCCTGAGAACATCAAAGCCAAATCGAATATGTACCATTTCTCTCGAATAAAATTGAGCTCTACTGTCCTCTGCCGTGGTGTTGCTTAAACAACTCTTGCCATTCACCATCCACTTGCACCACCGGGAGCTCGGTGTCACCACTGATCAAAACGACAAAACCAGATACACACACACACAGAGCCAAAACAAAAACGAACAATCTCAACATCCCACGCCAACCAGTCCGGCCAACCATTGGCGAAAGGGGTTTCGCACAGGTTAGAGGTTTTGATTTTCCGTTACAGATTTATGGTTGTTTATTCATTATAACTGTGGCAACAAATGGCGGCTGTTTGGGACCTCCGATTTTCCCCTCCCCATTCTCTTACCCAAAAACAACTGCTTTTAATGTAATTTAAGAAATCAACCCTTTTCGCTTGCCCATCCCTTGGCCGTCCGATCCCTGTGTCGGCGACCTCACAACGATCGAAGAAAGGCATCGAAAAGTCGGTTTTCCCTGTCGCGTGATTGCAATCGTGGGCCGATACCGGGCAACATTACTGTGGCACCCGAGTTTTTCCACCCGAGCTTCTCCACCCACAGCAGCAGCGTAGGTTCCATCGGCGTTCTTTGCTAGCCCCGGTTTCGGCTGAAGAGCTGCCGCATTTCATTATCAAAACGGAAAAAGGCCATTGTTTAATGAGACGCTCGACAGTTGGCGATGAGAAACAAAAGTGTTCCGGTACGTACGCGCGGCGATCAGGTACGAAGATGTTTGGTGCTTTCGGGGGGGGGGACCAGAACGCATCACAATGAAATATTTATTATTCGAACTCTCGGCGGCTGCCCTGGTCGTGCCATTCGGGTGACATTAGGAGCGCGCGTCCGTAACTAAGCTAATTGGTAATTCAAGTCAATTCCCTTTTTTCCGTGGGCTGCCGAGCAGTGGGTTCGTTTCGATCGATCCATCTTCCTAGGACGGACTACTGAATAGAAGGAAGGGAACGGTGAGCAATGGGGTGAACGTGGTGGAGACATGGAACCTGTGATCATAAATTATGTTCTTTGCGGCTTTACAATTGAACTGGAACAGGCACGATTGCTGCCGTTTTTGGGGACAGCATTTAATGGTCACCGATAAAGCTATTGATGGATGCGGTGGTTGGGCCCCGATTCTGCTCGATTCTTGTGCGATTGTGAAACGATGTCGTTGTCACGAAGGTGGCCCATGGCTCGATCGTTGATCACCAAAGGCACGGCTTACTAATATGAAGCATGATAAGAGTCTTCGATAGACAGCCTGACAGTATAAACGCTGGAACTGGAATGCGTTTAGAACAAAGAAAGATTGTTTGATATGATCGTTTGCTGATACCCATCAAAACATGTTTAGAGTAGATTGTTCGACACGTATAACACTTTAATCTGTTTCACAATTTAAATTACGCTGTTCAGTTTCAAAGTTAGATAATTTTTTTTTCTTTCGTTTGCTAATTTTTTTCTACTTATTAGTCTTCTTTTTCTTTATCTTATTTGTCTTGCTCTTTTATATCTTCTCTTTAATTTCCCCATTCTCTTATGTTACTTTTTTCCATCAGTTCCTTGTTCTTGTTTTGATTTTTAATGTACTATCTTCATCTGGTTTACGTTGTTGTTTTTCTTGCTTTCTTTTTCATATTTAATAATTGTTTTCTAATCTATTATGATTTTTTTCTTTATAATTTACTAATGATGTAAATTCTTATAACCTACTCTGTTTTCTTCAATGTTTTAAAGACCGTTTATGATCTCCTGAACAGTGACGAACATAAGAGAATTTATTATAAAGCTAAAAAAAATAATATGTTGCCGGTTTTCAACGATTAATCATGTTTTGTTGAACTTACACCTGGAAAAAACCTTGAGAGAGTAAAATAAGATCATCTATCATCAAATTTAATGTTCAAAATATGGGTTTCCATGATTTTTAGCATTTATTTTAACAATAATAAGAATGTTTGTCGAAAAATGCTTAATTTTATTCGTATTTTCAATTCATAAGCAATGACTTGTGCCACCTGGGTGTCTACCTAATAGGAGTATTGAAAGCAGTAGTTTCAAAATGGTATATGAAGGTGGTCTTATACTTTTGTCCTTCACTATACAACCTTTGTGTAGCTCTTTTTCCTGGATTTGTTAACTTTCAATGAATTCATTTTTTCAATTTTACAGTTATCAAATGTCATGGGTTAGACAACTTATCATAGGTCGTCTTGTATCTGTTTGTCTAGTCTGTTCTTCTTGTAAGAGTCGAAGAATGTACCAGAGAATTTATTACAGAATTTGCTAGAGCATCAACATCAAAATCTAAACATTTAAGGTAAGGAAAAACAAGTCCAATTTTGATATTGCAGTCCATTTTTTCGTGTGGCTTACCTTCAATTCTAATGAAAATCGTATGATAATTGATTCCCTAGTTGGCTTCCTATCTAATTGCTGATTTATTGAGCATATTTCTTCTCATTTCCCACACACACACACTCACGTATATAAGCGAATTTCACCCACATCTCTACCACATCGATCAACCACGGTGCCATCGCTCTACACCATTTGAACCTCCATTTAGCTCGTTCACACCCCGTTCGGATCGCTTCCGGTGTCGTTTGTACCGCTTCAAAAGCAGACGCAATACGCTTCAAAAACGCCAAAATCACCCGAAAATCGATCGATCGAGTTGTTGTGGTTGGTGTTTGTTGCGCCTAATGAGTGAATTCTTGCACTCAAACGAACGCAACCAATATTGACACCCGGGCCGCGGAAATTGAATCGATCACGGGGAAACCCTACTACTTCGGAAGCAGCACACAACACCCCCTACCGATTGTCCCTTTACCACCGGAGCTGTGCCAAAGCGAATCTCATTAACACCAAACCATAAATACCGCTTCGTGTGGCATCAAAGCTAAGCGCAAAATGATGTTGTTTGTTCCCCGAAATTTGCCTCACACCCGCAGTGAAGGTGTCGCATGGGGAATTAGTGACTTGTGGGGAGGAAGTAGGAACCAGCGACGCGAAAGCGATTGATAGTGACCTCGGGAAATTTGTCTCTAATCGTTTTGGGATATTATTCCCGTGATTATGATGCATCATCATCATAATGAGAAGACTTGCGACTGATGTCCTGCGGGATCCTGTGGGACATATTTTTCTAGTCCAATAGTTTCTGGAACTCCGCATAATAGTTGGCCAAAGTGCTGTCCAGGTGTTAATTGATTAGGTTTCAGTTGCAAACAACGGTTCTTTTTCTAAACGCAAGTACTTCATTTGTTCCAGTTGACCACCTTCATGACTTCCAGCCAGATTATGACTCCCAACTTCGCATTGCGTAATGCATTCTCGCTGTGAAATTTATTCCTCTTCACAAAACCCACGATTTGTCACCTACCGAAAACTTTCAACAGCAACACAGTACACCGCTCCGGTGTGATAAAAGCCCAAACACCGCCACCGGTGATCTGTTTAGTATGACAGCCGACAATGCCATTGACGGTGCCAAACTAACGTGCCGCATTTTTAGCCTGTTTTGCTCACTTCTCACACCGTTTCGATCTGGTTTGCTCGACCATCCCAAAAACGATTCGGGGTGACGGTATCATGCCAAACCCAGCGGCAGAGTTTACCCAGGTTTGATCGGTGTTGAAGATCTGCTCGATCGTTTGTGGAGTGCGAAATGAATTTTAAAAGCGTGTCTCGTCGGACACTCTCTCTCGCTCACTCCCTGTGTGTGTGCTCTGCTTTGGGGAAATAACTCCTTTTGCGGTCTTGGTTTGTGCCGGGGTTCTCACACATTATTAGCATATATTCGGTAGCGCACCGCTACCGTCTAATGAGGGTGAAAGATGTTATGCGACAGATAATGCCGTTGCGCGGTGGATGTTTAAAGGGAGCTGTTGTGGAGGGCTGAGTACACGTTGACGAAAAACTTTTTTTCAACTATTTTTGTACTTTTGTATTCTTTATCTAGTTCCCAGATGACTTAGACATATTAAGATGTCATACTTATTTACATAAAAATGGTTTAAAATGCACCAAAAAAGGAAACAATATGATTTAAGCATTAGATCTTAGACATCATCTGCTATTAGACATTTCAGGCCGAGCTCTAAGCTGATGCGGTTGAGTGCCGCCTGCACAATCTGATGAGCTTCTGCTACATAGGAGACCCTTAAACCAAGGATGGCAATGTCATCAGCGTATGTCAAGATCTGCATTCACATATAGAAGATCCCCGAAGAAATCTCCAAAGAAATCCCCGAAGTCTTCTCCTCCGAGTCTCGGATGGCCCTCTTTAGTGCCAGATTGAAAAAGTAAATTAGTTAAAAGGCTCATTAGTAAATTTATGAGCATAACAAAACCATAACACTATTTGAGACTAATAACTAAAAAGAAAGAGGATGATATTTAGAAATCGTTGGTGAACAACTCTATTAGTATAAATGAGATATCAAAGGACTTCAATCGTTTGAACTTTAGAATGCTAGAAAATTGCATCAAGGACTTATTTTCACTCTCCAATATCCATATTTTTGGTGTCATTTAGAAAAAGGGATCCTTTAGACCATAAACCATCGAAAATTAGCATCTATCTTTGAAGCCTCATCCACAAGAGAACTAATCGTAGCGTATTTGGCGATGTTCATACCTCTCCAAACTCTGCTATAAAACTTGAGTGCGCTTGTAAACGCCCTCGGTTCCATTTTTTAGCCAAGAATTCTTTTCTTATTTTTAATTTTCAGATCAAAACTATATGTCCAAATTGTACTAGGGATAATTATTGAAAGCACCATTTATGGACCCAAAGTCTACTGAAGAATTTAAGCCGTACAGCAGGAAACTTAACTATATGAATAAAAAAAAGGCTCACGTGTGGATGAGCTCTGACAGATTTCACTTTAACTCATGGTGAAAGCTCGAATCTAGTTCATCAAAATTACACCAATATTTGGATCAAACCATGCTTCAACTTGGCTAGTTTTCTTTAGAACAGGTATTTCTTTATCTTTGAACCTTTCAGTAATCACATAAGTTTTCAGGACACAACTAGTATTCTTCTAGCAATATAATACGTCAGGATCTTGTGCTGCATTAGCAAGTCTTGGACATATTTTGTCTTTTCCAAATATTTAATAACCAAGAGTAATAGTTTCAACGATATTTTGAATCCCAGATTGTTAGAGGCTAGACTTTTCAACATGTCAAAGGAGTACAAATTTTCCCAGAAGGTATCTAGACGTATATCAGAGAAGTTTGATATCACACTGGTCTTTGAGATCTCACAATAAGGAGAGTTTTAACAATTTACAATCCAAGCTGAGCCTATCGAGCAAATGAAAAGGGCCAATAATAAGAATTCTTTACAAAGTCTCGCAAAAGATCTCGTTTATCTTTTCCTTTTCCGTGCTACACAACTTTATTTCTAACTTTCTTGGCTTGTAATAAAACCGGTAGAATACAGGAAAAATATAGTAAAAGCTCATATGATGTTAAAACAACTCAAGTATGTTAACGTAACTACAAAAGCAAATTATTTGAACATTTTATGTATGTAGAATCTTTACATCTTGGAAGTAAGTTGGAAATAGAGACCCTATTCAACTAACAAAACTAACAATTTATTTAAATATGAAACATATTTCAAATCAAGAAACAAAAAGGCCCCCTCTAACATCTCTCTGCCACCCGTTCTGATGGCTCAATCACACCAATCACCAAACAACTGATGCACTCAACCTCAACCAAAATCACCACAAATCAACTCATCATTACTCACAGAGGTCTTCTGCCTTTTTTGCATTCACCGGTTTCGCTCGATTGAATTTCGCCAACCTCGGCAATATGCATCCCATTTTCGCGGAAATGCATTTTTCTTCACCGGTAACCGGCTAGCATCGGTGAAAGAGTCAAACCATCCGCAAACCTTTCGCTCTCGACTCGACACACCCAGAATGTTGGACGCCCCGTGTGCTTGCTCTAAAATTACGCACCCCGTTTTGCTGTGTTGCGTTTTGTTTTGTGAGCCTTTAGTAACACAAAATTCAAATCAACATAATTTATTGCAGTTCGAATTATCGTCAACAATAGAAGGAAGTGGAATAAAAAAAAAAAATTCCTCCCGTTTGGCCAACTGCGAAGCGTCCCAGTGAAATGCGTGCGTTGTTTTATTTTTCCAGTTCCAGCTTTTGCCATGTGTGTCTGTTTGTTTTCGTTTTTCTCTCTGACTGGTTCACACAGTGGCTTGGTGTATGGGCTGAAACTTTTATTACCCTCGAACAGACACTCCTAAATGGTGTTACAATTTCAGTTTGGCTTCCTGTACAAAAAAAACACACAGCTCTTTGGCTGTATTGCGATGAGTTTCTTTCGTTCTTTTTCGTTTCGGGATCAGTTTTATGCTCCCTTGTGCGCTCCTCCCTTGACTGAACCGGGCTGGGCGCGAGGTGGGGTACGGTAGGGTCAGACGAAAAGAAATAAAATCGAAACTAATTGATATGCCAATAAACAAAAGCGCCCAACCGATATACATTTATGTGTAGTGACTCGTGACACATTGCCGTTGCACAGCGCAGTGCGCAGAATTAAAAAGCTCACTGTAAATGAGTTGGAAAGCTGCACAGCTCGATGGTGCCAAGTTTAATGGGTGCGGGAAGGTGTTAGGGAATGTGGAAACCAAACGGTGGAAATAAATTAACGATCAAATGGGTGCGAGAGAACCAGTACGCTGTGGTACACACAAAATAGAACCAAAAAAGTTAATCAGCAGTCAGCATTCAGCTTCAGCATTACCACTGCTCACACTAACGCCCGTTTTAAATACCATCGATTGAATCCACTAAAGAGTGAATAAAGTTTTGCAAAAACAAAACCTGGGGGAAAAAATATAATCATGTGATCTCTTCTCCAACAAACCTCCACATCCTGCGGGAACATTTAATTGAAATAAAACATTTAAACCGTATACAACAGTCACAAATGCCGTCACAAATGCCGTCACAAATACCGTCAACGACGGCTGAAACCTCTCGCAGCACGGCGTGTTAAGCCGATTGTGGTGAACAGATTGAGCTGCTGATGCGATCATTTCGAACCGATGGAACCGCACCTGACCCGCTGAAAACACCACGCAATGCCCTGTGAGGTGTGTGAGAATTAAGCTCCAGAAGCTTTTGTTTTTGCAACAACACCATGCGAGGTTTAATTATGATGAACTAGGTAAAGCCACTGCTTAAATTCAATGAATTGTATGTTAAAATAAGTTATCTCTCAAATTTTTATAATCTGTGAACAAAATTGAATATGTTAAACCATAAACTAACTGTCGGTGTAATTTGATGACATAGAGAAAATCAGTTACGTGCAAAATAGAGTAAAAACACAAATTAGCCACCATAGAAGAAAAAGCTCGTTCAAATGGAGCTCAAGTTCTAGAGAACATGTTTTAAAATAGTCGACTCGTTAGTTCAACGTACATCAAAACTAGGATTAATTTCCAAACATCTGATAGATACGCCCTTAAGACGTGGACTCTATCCAAAACTGACGAAACTCTCGTAGCCGCATTCGAGAGAAAGATGTTCAGAAGGATTTTTGGCCCCGTATGTGTGGAAGGACATTGGAGGAACCGCCTTAATAACGAGCTATACAGTGACCTCAATATCGTGAGACGAATACTACCCGGCGGTGTCGTGCCAAGCTGATGATGTCATGAAAATGGTGGTACCAAACGACTCAGCTCGTAAACTCCTGTTAAGACATCCACATGAACAAAGGAGACCGTCTTCTCTTCTTTCTTGGCTCTACAACCTCGTGAGGTCTTGTGGCCTGCTATTGGTAGCTCTCTGTGACTTAGATTTTACCCTTAGCTGGATAGTCAGTCCTGCGTACGAGGAGGCTGTCCGCCGGGATTCGAACCCCGGTTCTGCCGTGTGAAGACCAGCATCGCTATCGTATCTACCACCGGGCCGCCCCGGAGACCGTCTGCATATACATAATAGGCTCAAACTTTTTTTTTTTAATTTTTTCTATAGAGGATTTTAGACCTCAATCGCCTCTTTAAATAGTATGTTGAAACTAAGAGATAGTGCTGGCATTTGTGCGTCCCATAGAACGGCCGGAATATTGGATTGCAAACGACGACGCAAGACCGTTAGAGGAATCGATAATTGTTGGACAAGATCCCTTGAAGTTATAAAACAAGGAGAAGAGGAAGGTTGTCTATATTGTAGTCTTGGTTTTGAGCGAATATATGTATGTAAGAGAGAGTGAGAGTTGATGGAAACACACACACATACGAGATAACTGCTTGGAAGATCGATGTTCTATGAGCTCGGATCGGATCGGATAAAATACAATATCTGACTGTACATCTCGGGCTAGAACTACACACATCATTGCACTTATAGCTACAGACAAGATCTTCTAGTCTGCGTCGCGACATTTTCATGCGACAGAAAAGACACACACCGCGCCATAGAGACTGAGACTGTCTTGGAGGTAAGTTGAAGGTAATTGTGTGGATTGCTATAGTCAGGAAATAGAAATATCCTTCGTCGATAAAGTTGAGAAAATTTTGGAGTCAGTTTCCAAGTACACTAAAGCTTAATCACCACACACACAGCGTAGTCTGAGACAGTTGACCTTAGACCTCTCCTTAGGCCATAATTTATAAAATGACGATATTCTTGGCAGACTCAAGTTTGTTCGCTATATTGCGAAGAACCCTCTTGGCAGGACTGTTCTTGTGAGCATTACATGGATGAACAGTTTTGAGGTATTAGTAAAGCACATTTTGTATAAATATCTGTTCGTGTTTTTCGAGAATATAATTTTTCATGGTACTTCGGAATGATGCACTACCACTATTCACAGTAGTCGAGTGCCTTAACAAGCTACAAACTACTACAAAAACTATGGTGCGCTCGATGGGAATTTCCATGACTTTCAGATCATTAGAGATAGATGTGTAAGACAGCTACTGAGTAAATTTATTTGTCTACAGAACAATGGTCAACAGTTTAAACACACATCTCTGAGGATTCTACTACACTAAGCGCTCGGAGTTATTTTTAGAAATTTTAGTACATTTCTCAAACATTCTGTTGATGAAAATCTTTAAACTTTCATATAAAATAACATAATCATACTGTATCCCAACAATTCTTTTTATTAAGCAAGCATATTTCCCAAACGACCAAACTATTCCCAAAAAACCTTTAGTTATGCGAGGGCCATACAACTACGTTACCAGTATCTCCATTACTTTCAACGATCTCCTTTACCCCTCTGACTAATGCAGTACAGTCGTCCGAAATACAGCACTCTCAACGATTTCATTTACCACAAATAATGCCCACCCTAAACATTGAACTACCTCTTCCCAAAACAGCTACCAATTGTTAAGCCTTGTTGCGTCGAAGCGACAGTTCGTATTAAACGCGAACTACAATTGTTCGCGAGAATGAGCAGGAGCCCATAAAACTGAACTGTCCTCCCAGACTCGGTGGTAATCGTTCGAGTGACCATCTTCGCTAGCCCGATAAAATCTTCCTCCGACGTAAACGTCCTTTCGAGGGCGAGGGCACACTTTATCGAAGAAATCTTTCAAACGCACTCGGACGCACAAAAATTAACCAACATCCGGTGCCCACCGAGGGACCGACAAACGATCTCTCGAACCACGTCTGCCGTTGATGTTCGCAATTCATCTATAATACAATCTTGTCTGTTTTTGTGTGTGTGTGTCTTTTTTGCGCTTTTATTCTCCCATCACTTGCGAATGGTGGTGGTAGTTCGGTGCTTCCTTCCCTCGTTTATTGCAGTTTTTGAAGAAAAACTATTCACCAACGCAAATTACCACCCTTGTGTGAAGAGGAAGCGTCCGACCGGGGTACGCGGGATGGATCGGAAATAAAATTACCAGCGACAATTTAGCGAATTAATTACTCATATCACTGACAATCGCACAAAACTACCCGAACGAACCCTACGAGCTACCCTACGACATTAAACCTTCCTTGCGTAGATTGGTGTTTCACCCTACACCCAACACTACAACGAGAGCGCGTCATTAGCGCTGACCGGTAGCTGTGGTGCTGTGCGAAAACAAAGTACGACCAAAAAAAAGGTATAATAATGTCCTCGAGAACATTAGGGCATTACAGCAAAGCGACACATAAAACTAGGTTGCAGTTTTATCACCCCCATCAATGTGGAAACCCCCACGGGGTGGTGGAACTATTCGCGACCAACCTAGAGCAACACACATAGGACATAGGAGCTGGTAGGAGCCGTATATGCAAACAAAGTGAACGTAAAATTCATTGCCTGTTCATTGCTCCGAGTGGTTTCGCTGGGCTGGATGAACGTTTTATGGTGTTTTAAATGTGACCAAAACGTATGTTACTACCGACCGGCGCTGAGTGGCTGTAATATGTTACGGTCGGGTAGTGAAAGCTCAATGCTCGGTGCATTACTTTGGTGGTTGGAAAATGGAAGATAACACAAGAGGTGACCGTATTGGAAAGTGTTGTAACATGGGGCTCCATCAAACAGTTTTGTTGCTCAGTCAAATTGTACTTCTGGTTCTATTATTGATAAGACTCGGACAGTTTTATCCATTCATCTAGTAACACAACTTTCATAACTAAGTTTTGAGATGAAACAAAATGAATCCTTTGCGTTTTTGTTATTCAATTTGTTGAAACTCATTGCCTTAACACTCATTTCATTTGTTTCTACTTTTAAGTTGAATTCTCGCACAATAACGAAAATTTATAAAACCTTTTTGCTTGAGCTCAACTATCTTTTGAACATTATTGCCTTTTTTACATTTTTAACTGGTTAATTAACTATTTACTTTTGTTTTTGTCCATTTTTTTATTTAGTATTTTTGTTTGTAACTACCAACATCTAAAGGTTAATTGTATATTTTTGCTTTTATTACTCGATATTTCCTTTGCTAGTCTTTTCTTGTGATCAAATCCTGTTTTGAAATTGGTTGCAATAACTTTATCAATATTACAACAAACAAATAACCTTTCTTTTATATTTTAGTTGTTGTTTATGTGAAAACTTTCTCAGTTTCCTGATTTCTGTTTCTTAACATGTACCTATTTTCATGCTATATTAATTATGCAAATCCTGGAGAAGATGGCGGAGCAGCAGTTACACTCCTACCATCTCTTCATTGACTTTAAAGCCGCATACGACAGCATAGCCAGGATAAAACTATACGACGCAATGAGCTCATTTGGAATCCCGGCCAAGCTTACCAGGCTTGTACGTATGACGGTGACCAACATCACATGCCAGGTGAAGGTGGATGGAAAACTCTCAGGACCCTTTGCTACCACCAAGGGTCTACGCCAGGGAGACGGGCTTGCTTGCCTCCTATTCAATCTGACGCTAGAGAGGGCCATACGAGACTCGGAGGGGGAAACTTCGGGGACCATCTTCTATAAGTCACTCCAGATCTTGGCATACGCTGATGACATAGACATCATTGGTTTGAGGCTCTCCTATGTAGCAGAAGCTTACCAAAGGATCGGAGCATGCGGCACTGAACCTCGGGTTTCAGATCAACGAGACAAAAACCACCTGCGGCCCTGCTAACAAACACTGATTTACGCAAAGGTGATGTAAAGATACGTGTTCGCACCTTCGAAGTCGTCCAAAACTTCACCTATCTGGGGTCAAAAGTCAGCACCGATAACAACATAGAAGTTGAATTGCGCGCAAGGGTGCTGGCTGCCAACCGGTCATACTACAGTCTGAGGAAACTTCTCCACTCAAAATACCTGTCGCGACGGACGAAGCTGGGATTGTACAAAACCTTTATAGTCCCAGTACTCACATACGCCTCTGAGACATGGACCTTTTCCAAAACTGACGAGACCCTCTTAGCCGCGTTCGAGAGGAAGATGCTCAGAAGGATTTTTGGCCCCGTATGTGTGGAAGGACAATGGAGGAGCCGCTACAACGACGAGCTCTATGAGCTGTACGGTGATCTTACCATCGTGCAGCGAATTAGGCTCGCCACGCTCCGGTGGGCTGGTCATGTCATGAAAATGGCACCGGACGACCCAGCCCGTAAAGTCCTTTTAGGCCGTCCACATGGACAGAGGAGGCGTGGTAGGCCCAAACTGAGATGGAGTGATGGCGTAGATGCGTCCGCCAGAACGGCCGGGATATTGGACTGGCAGACGACGGCGCTAGACCGTGAGCGCTATCGTGGATTGTTGCAGCAGGCCAAGACCGTGAAGCGGTTGTAGCGCCTGATAAGTAAGTAAGTATTCTCCAGGGTATATTCTATTAGTTTTTTTTTACTCATATTCTACTATTTCTACTCCATATGGAATGGAATATTTTGGAAAATCTTTGGAAATTTGATGATTGATATATATCTTGAAGCTTGCCAAAACTTAAATTAAAACAACGTATATAAGCCCTGATTGTGTGAGCCAAACGTCTTAGCAAACGGCGAAAAAATGTCGCCTTGGTATTATGATTTTCCGTTTGGCTATCCGTTTGACTCAATCAGACGTTTAAAAATCGATGACAGATGTTTGTCAAACGGAAAGTAAAAAAATCACATTACCTGAGCCAAACGGAGACGCGCGTTAGACAAAATAGTTTCCGTCAGTGGAGTGCAACGGAAAGTACAATTTGCATTCGTAAAATAGTGTTTTGGGTAGAAATCACTCGCAAAATGGAAGTATTTAACTTGAATTTGTAACAAAATAAACTTCTAAGGCATTTAAATGTCTATAATTTGATTATTTTACAGGTTTAATTACAAATGCGCGGTAACCAAAAAACTACGCGACAACAAAGCTGCTTTGAACGCAACTGGAGGTAAACAGTTGCGCGATTGCAAGGGATCAAACACACAACGCAGCATTCGTACCTAGACTTGTATCTAGATGTGTTATCTGTTCACTATCACTATCACTACTATCGCTATTTCTATCACTGATGTAATGTGCAGAAATCATGTTCACCTTTATATTACATTTAAAACTCTACACTTGCAAAATCATCAAACGTGTTTCTCACGGATTACTAGATCATCATTTAGATTTTGCTAGGATACCAGAATGACAGTGCGAAAAAAAATCGGCGAAGCTTTCGTCGACTCTAACAGGTAACCATAATGCAAATTTGCTTTCCGTTTGGTTTGAGGCTTTCCACCGGAAAGTTTTCCGTTTGTCTCAGGCAATCAGGGTTATAATCATTTTTGTTTGAACACGTTGCACATGATTCACTGCCAAACGTCAAAGAATCACATCATTGCAAATTTATTCTTTAATCTGAAATATTCATATCATTATGATTCAATGTAACAGAGACTTCGCTGTTTACAACCTATTTCCCACAGTTTTCATAAAAAATAAAATGTTGTTCCACATTTATAACACATTACACCGTTCGTCCCGGTTTAGTGCGTTTCGACCCGGAAGCATAAGCACTCCTAACACACACACACTCGGGTAACTGAAATTGATCCTACACGTGATGTCGCATGAACGCTGAAATACCTACCAAACACAAAACCAGGAAAAAAAAGCTTTCAAAAACATGCAAACAGAAACCGTACTAGCCGTACCGAGCACGGCAGAAGATACACCCATGTCATCAGCATGTCATGTTCCATCGCTGACAACCGTAGCCAAAGCAAAAACGGGGCAAAACTGATCTGACACGCAGCTCCCCTCCTCGTCGGAAAAAGCACACCCGCACCGAGGTACGATCGACATAAAGCGTCAAAAAGACAACAGAGCACAGGAAGGTACACGCACACACGCTCACATGCAGCTCAAACCCCCAAAACTGGGTGTCAGCGTAAAATGTAACCGATTCGTTGGGTCTTTCTTTTTTTTCCGGAAGCCGTGTGGGGCGTGGGACAAGGTAAGCGCGGGCAGCGGAAAACGCATATCACATTTACATGACAAAAAATTATATTGTTCGAAATACTTTTAATTGGTTCTGTCATAAACTTTGACATAAAACTTCGCCATTCGCCGTCTGGTCGTGGCATGCTTTGCTGATTGCTTTTTTTCCCGCTGCTCGCGATTCCTGTCCCATTTTCCGGTGGAGTTTGATCGGGTCGAGGACGGGGGAGGAAGGTTTAGGGGAGGCAAACGTAAGGTTTCGTGGTGGTGGGTTGTCGCTCATCGAGCGTGAGTCCTTGTTTTTTGCTCCCGGAGTTTTGTGTCCTCGCGGTCGAAAGCGGGAAAAAGAGACAAACACCCAGCGAGAGATCTATAGTCGCGAGTCTGCCTCCTACTCGACGCCAGTGTCGACAAGTTTTTATCCTTCGACGCCCACGAAGGACATTTGCACACCCACCGTTGGTGGGGACGGTTTTTTGGTTTTTGTTTTTTTGCACAGGGCCAACATTGTTGGGTCGAAAGGAAGATTGTTCACTTCGCAACACCAACTGACAGTTGCAGGCTTGGTGCCAACTGTGTGTCGAGATTTCAGTGTATATATGTATTTTACTTTGTTTTGTACATCTTGTATTATTTCCTTCCGGGGTTTGTGTTTCTTGAGTTTTTTAATTCAGCTTGAAAAATGTTAGCAACTTATATGAGAATGATTAAAATTTTAGGTTTTCTAAATGTTTTATCAATTTATGTTCATATTCAATTTTCGGTTAATTTTTTCACGTTTCGTTTGCTTCTACTTACATTTACTTTTCTTTATGTTTTGTTTTAATGGCATTTTTAAACCACTTCTTTCGTCATTTTTTGCTAGTTTTTCATATTTCCTTGTTGAGTATGTGTTTGTTATTTTATTTTTTTATGTTATTGTTGTTGTTTTTAAAATTTAAGACAATTTTTGTCTCTTGAACCTTATTGGTCTCTTTTTTATGTTATTGTATCTTCCATTATTTTTTTCTTTTTTTTTAATTTTTAAAGTTTTTACAGCTTCGTTCTTCGTTCTTTAATTTTTAACGGTCATAGATTTGTTTCTTCCTTTGGATTCGATACTTTTATGTTTTTATTGACTGTTAAATACATCTCTTATTTCCAGATTATGAATTACCATGAATTATGTAACCAGTTAGTTAAGTTCTTAATGATCATCAAGTTTTACTTGTTTGTTACGTATTGCGTATGTTATGTTCAGTTTGTAACTTATATTTTTCAGGTATTTTGTCATTTTTATGGTATGTTTCTGTTTTTATTATTTGATTTACTTTTTCTACTTTTATTTATATTTATACTACTCTTATGCTTTTACATTTTTACAAACTCTTTACTCATAAATTCATTCTTCCTATATTTTGATCACGCGCGTTCGTTCTTTCATAATTTAGTGCTTCTTTTGGTATTTTGCATAAATATTGTTTCATCTTTTGTATCCGTTTGTATTTGACACATAGATTTTGCTTCAAAACTAAAGTTTGTTTAGATTCTGTTTCATTTCGATCTTCTGATTTGTTATGTGTGTTTTTTTTTTTACATCTAATATAAATAAATTCAATTTATTTTATCATTTCATATACTTATTCTCTCGTTGCTTTAGAGTTTATATTTTTATTCTTCACTTGTATTTGATGCATCATAGAGAGTCTACAGTCTTTTAGTTTGTTCCTTTATTGAGACAAGACTTTATTTATCAAAATAGAACTTAAAATTTTCAAAAGAATTAACTAAAAGCTGTTATTTTTTATGTTTATTATAAGAAACTACACTTTACAAAGATTTACTCTTTCCAGTTGCGTTACCACGGTATAAAAAGGGGAAGCAAATAACCACCAAGAAACATTTTAAATGTAAGCAATATTTTCACACGGTTTTAAATTTCATTCGATAGCGCTATACAACATACTCGTTAAATTCATCAATGAAAAATATGCAAATCGTGCCGGTTGTGAAATAAATCTATCCCATTCGCAATCGCTACCGTATAATAACCGTCCCACAGCAGAAAGGAATTTTCAACCTTAGCTCGTCTAGGATAGATATTTCTTCTTACCGCTTAGCTCGAGTGGAGAAACACTCGGTTCGATGAATGAATTCGTCGCCATATTTTCATCCCCAAAACCAAAACACAAAAAATCGCCGGTTAAATGTTTGATCCAACCCGATACGATACACGGCGCTGGTTTCAAATTTCATTGCCTAATTTCCGCTTTTACTATCGTTCGGGCTTATAAAAAAGCACACCGTACCGGTGGCTGATCATTTGCATTTGCTCGGGGTACGTTATCGACGCATATTCATCAGTTTGGCCAGTTTGGCACAGTAGTAAATGTGGCGCATCGTAAACATTTCGACGTTTTTTAAAACGCCTCCAAACGGTCATAAATTTTATCGATCGTTTTCGGGAGTATGAAGCTACGTGTTGGTTTGCATTTTTTGGACGAGTGGAATAGATTTTCAGAGATGCATTTCTTTCTACTTTAATTATTAAACTGTAAGGCGATTGGGGCGGGGTTGCTTAAGTCTTACTTAACTTTTGATGCCCACAATTTCACAATCATCTACGATCTTTACGGTTGTTTTTCCTCTGCTTACTAGCTAATGATCTCCACGCAAACATGCATCATTCATACATATTTAAACTGGCCCACCTATTGGCTGCTGGAAGATTCATTTTTGGAAGACATTTAATCTCACCATCGGAGGCGTTTTCGAGACATTTTATACGCTGTCCAAATGGCATGATGGAATGATAATTAATTGACAATCGAGCCAAGCTTCCAATCCCTCCCAATTCCCATTGCATTACATCGCTCGCGTTCGAACATCTTCACGCCATCGAGGCAACGATGTATGGTTTTCCTTTTTGTTATTAGTATTTTATTTCTAACCATCCACACACAGAGCCACAACCATCTCTGATAACAATCGAAAGCGTTTCGCGGTACTAAACGGGTGGAAAACTTTATATCTCACACTCGCCCCGTTTCGCTAGAAACCCTAACGCAGCCACCAAAAAAGACCAATAAACAAATTAACATCCTTGTTTATGTGCGAACCGGTTCCGAAGGTGGTTGGAAATCGATGCAGCGACGGGTTTTTTTATTATTTTTAATGTTTATCAATCACGGGAGCTTTCTTTCGACGAGTCTCTTGCGGGCACCGACTGGGACAACGGTCCACGTTCGCAGGTATTAGATTGTCGAACGCGATGCTGTTCTGTGATGGATCGTATTAAATTCATAGCTTTTTAAGTATCGTTCTATTCACGAACAGGCGGCCAGACGGTACCACAGACCGTGCACATAAAATGACCCGTTTCATCGGTTAAGTATCGATTGAAGATAAATGCCGATAGCTTGACTAAATAGCTTTAGGTTTGTGGTTTGTTGCTTGCGTTTGTCTTGAACATGTTTTGAGATAATTAAATATTATTCTTAAACAAGGTTAACATTTATCAATTTATTTTTGCACTTCGCGAGAGCGTACTGTTAGTATTGACTGCGAACAACTTATTAATTAAAACAATTTTATTAACTATTCCTCAATATTGTTGAAATATTCATACATCAATAGATATGACTAGGAGATCAAGAATACTTGCTAGATACAGACACTGAGCAAGGTTACAGACAAGGATGCTGATTGCCAACCGGATGAAGTAAAGAATATATGAAAGTTATACAGTCCTAGTACCCACACAAGCCTCAGATACACGAACTCTGCTCAAAACTAATGAAATCTTCTTTTGCCTTGATCTAGTTTTTCCTCGCTTATACAGAAAAACTCAGTGCTCAGTTACTAGAACATTGTACAAATAATTAATCTCGCAAGACGACAATGGGCTGATCATGTCATGAGAATTGTGCCAGACAACCTTGTCTGTAAAGTCTTTTGAAAGTGTGTATATGAACAAAGCTTGCAAGATTGAAAGGCAAAACCTGAGATTTAGTGAAGGTTTTCTTCCAGAAACGCTGGGAAATTGCAATAACCATTGTTGGACAGAACAGTGCTAAGGATGTTAGTGGCAGCCCAAGACCCAAACCATAATAGCTGTAAGAAAGTAATACATGTAATACACTGTAGTTCAATTTCTTCTTCTTCTTCTTCTCTGGCACTACAACCTCTGTAGATCTTGGCCTGCTAGCAATTGCTAGCTCTCTGTGACTTAGTTATACGCGTAGCTTGATAGTCAGTCCTGCGTACAGGGAGGCGGTCCGCCGGGATTCGAACCCCGGTCCTGCCGTGTGAAGACCGGCGCCGCTATCGTATACACCACTGGGCCACCCCAGGAGTTCAATTTACATTGGAATAAAAAAGTAGAAATCACTAAAGTGAAATGTGTTTAACATATATCCTTTCCAATAAGTATTTTATTTGTAAAAGTGGATTATAAAATAATAAAATGGATTAATAGACGATATGAGAACACTAGTTGTACAGCTAAAAGACTTATAAAAAATAATAAAATCCTAGTGGGTGGTTTGTCAATATCTACCTAAACTTTAAGTAACTAAATTTAATGTTAAACTTGCTAATTGTCAGAAACAACAAAATAAAATCGAAGATAAAACAGGATCTATTCTGTTTCAAAGCCTGCAGATTTGAAGAGCAATGGTAAACAATCCAATAGATAGAAATGGGAGAAAAGAAGTAAAAATATTAAGGCGGCTAACAAAATTCATTTGAAACGTAAAATATAAGTTAAAAAATTTATAATTAAAATTCCAAAATATAAAAAAACAGAGTAGGTAAAAACAGATGTAGAAACCAACAACTATCGTAAACATATAAGTAAACAGCATAATCAACAATTACAGATTAGAACAGCAATACTTGATGAACCAACAAAATTTATAAAAGATAAGAAAAATTAGTTGAAACTAGAATAAAAGCTAAAGATAAAAAAAAAATTTACTGTAATGTACATAAAAGAACTACAAAATAAATACAATTATCGCAATAGTCTGTTTGAATTGCATTTATTAATGTTTTATTATACTGATAAAGCATGGTTAGTTTATTATTTATTAAGTTATTTATATAGCAATACGGCCAGGCCGTTCTATATGAATAACAAAAAAAGTTATTTATATAAATGTTATCAATAGTATTCAATGATTTTCAGTGGTTCTATTCTAAAGTTAATTAAGCTTTCATTTTGTTCTTGTGTTGTGTAGTTGTGTCTTTCATTGTTTAATTTATTTTATTTTGTCTATTTCTCTAATTATTTTGTAGAACATTTTATTGCATTTATTGTATTGTGTAAAACGATCGTTAAATGACAAATGTTCTGCATTTCTCCCAACAGCAACGACTTTCGCGTGTTGCTTAGATTAATACACATTAACAATCAATAACAGTGTGATTGAATTATAGACTCCCACACAGTTTAATGTGATACCCGAACACTTTTACCTTCTCATACCACTTATTCTTACCCATCAAGCCCCTAAACAAACAAAATTAAAACAGTTTTTTATTACCTTCGTCTCCCTGTTCCTTTCCAACGGCAAACCTTCGTTGCCTCCGTCGTATGCAAATTGAGCCCTTCAGGCCCCACACCGGTTCAACGGTTCAAAGGGAGCTATTTTTATGGATGTTAGACCAGCAATAAATACGTCATAACTTACATGCTCTTTCAGGCATAAAGTTTTCCAACTGCGTACGCATTAAACAAACTCCCGAAAGTGTTTTCCAACTACGATGACACTCCGACAGCAACATTGCACTGGATTTGGTTCGGTAGCTTTCTTTTTCTCCATTTTCCCTTTAAGCGTAACTTATTGAATGAAAACAGCAACTACAAAAACGGCCGAAAAGCGTACGCAAATCAGGGTGTGTTTAATGGTTGTGCCCGGGTGGTGATTATGGTTCTGTACAATCGAGTCGTACACTGTCATGCCACACATAAAATGCGTCCACCAAGTGAGCAAGTGACAAGGGCGCATAAAAATCAAAAACAGCTCCGAACAGTCATGCACACAACCTCTCCCGTTTCGATTAATTGCACAAATCGAACTCACGCACAAGAACGCAACGATCGGCTAAGGTCGTAACAAAGCACACCAAAACGCATGCGACCCCACAACCTGCAAACGGGACGCCGTGGTGGTTTCCAATCCTCGATCAGGCGTAAAACGAAAGAAAGCATAATTCATCCAATGTTTTATGACGCGTGACTGTCACTCGCGCGCTCCGGTTGTCCAGCCAAATGGTGTGCAACAAGCACCTAGCGAGGCTAGAGGACAAAACAAAAAAAGACGGGCGACGCAAGTTCTGGCAAAGTGGACAAATTCATTCCGGTGCTTCTCACCCTGGAACCCGTACCCGAGGACACGTTCCTTCCTTTTTTTATTTTAATCGAATATTCCACTCCATCTACCCATTATGATTGGCTTTATGATACCCGGTGTCCATCAGGGGGGCTTAGTATGGGGTGGGTGCATATGTTGAGCATTTCATAAAATGCCCATAAATGTGCCACCGACCGACTCCTGCCTAACCTACCCTGATGCACTGCATTTTTAATGGCACATCGATCGCTCGAAGTGCACCCAGCGCGCACGCTTGTCACGCACACCGCAGGCCCCGAGCATTGTGATGCGATACAAAGAAGCATGCGTAATTTGTCCCACACCCGTGTGAAACACATATTGCGTTTGATTATATGGCGGGCCTGTGGCCTTCCCTGTGCAATCAGGCGTCAACAAGGAAGTGCGCTTGAGAAAGGAAAAACAAATAGTTTTTCCCCGTCGGGTCACCCGGGGGGGGAGCATCCGTACCGTCAAATTCCTGAGCTACTGCTTGGTACAGAGTATGGGGGTAGAGTCGGTGGGGCACTGAACGCAAAACCACAACTTCTCGTGGGGTCTGTCTCGGAGCGTTGGTTCATCGCTGAAGCTACTGACCAACGCCAATAATCACGATTTTTATTGTATTTGTATCGTAGCAAACCATCGAGAAGTATCGACATTACAACATTGAAATGACAACTAAAAATGAAAAGGCTACAAGTTACTTACAGTGGAAGCTGAATTTTGTTTTTTATTTGGCCTTTTTAATTATCTCAAACTTTATCAACACGTTAATAAAATAGAAGCATCGTTTATCAAATATATGTTTGTTGTTTCATTATATTTATTTTCTGTTTAGTACTTTTGTTTTGCAATTTAAACCATTTATTTGGGCATAACTTATGCATCGTTTTAATGTGCATTACTTTTTTCGCATTTCTTCTGTCTTTACATCAAATCAATGTGCTGTTTTACATTGTTATAGCGTACTTGTATTTATATTAGCGTTTATTAACTTTGTTTTACGATTCATGTTTTTATATTGCATTAAAATGTTCTAATTTACTTTTCTCATTATTTAATCAATTTTTTTTTATTTTTCTGTAATTTTTTGTACACAACTTTTAATTACTGTTTTTAAATTTATTTTTTCTAAATAAATGTGTCCAAAACCTTTATTCTTTTTAAGTATTTTTAATGGTATATTACTGCGTTATATTGGTTTTATGATTCTCAATCTACTTCTCAATACATTGTCATATTTTCTTGATAGTTTTTATATTTCGGTTTTGTATAACCTATCGAAATTTATTTACACTATTTTGTCTGTTTCCTCATCTGAAGTATGCATCTGACCTTTCGCTTATATTACTTTTGTATTATTTATACATTATTGTATCGAGGCAAAACATATTTTTTTTATTGAAGTTTCTTGTGTTAGCAAGTATTATTTATCTTTCATAACATATTTTTATCTTTTCATGTTTTTTTATATTTATTTGCACTAACCTGAATAAGGAAGCACGTTCTTTACAAATGAATGATTGTTGCTTTATTCTTACTTCATTTGAACACACTAAGTAGCTCCCTTTTAGCAGATTTTTGCTTATTATTTTATTCAAATTTCTTCAAAATTTTCGTTACTTTTTCCTCAACTTTCTCCATCTTTCTTCCATTGCGTCTTCTCAACACTTTCCCTTACTTTTGCTGCCTCCTAGCAGCACAGAATGCTCATCAAATATGCATCATGCTGCACTCGAGGGAAGCACATGGATGCACCACCAAGGACCGGGCCGATGCACAGCTGGGGCGCCATTAAAGTGCGCAATAAATTCAAATTAATAGGAATTAATTTTAAGTAATTCCGAGTGCCCATAAAAGCCGCTTATTATTTGTTTTCCTTCCTGGTTGGCTGGTGCTGCCTCTTCATACACAATAAATTATCGATGCATCCAGCCGCAGAGCAACAGAAACAAAAGGTAAAAAGACAATACGTGTACTGCGTAAGTGTCGTTCTAGCAATGTTCTGTCGATGCCTTCTTTAAGGTGGTTCTCGCCGAAGGTCAGCTGGCGTCACGGCAGCACAAAGGTTAAAGCAAACAGCCCAAAAACGCGATCATGCAGCAAGTGACGATCAGCGGAGACGAACGCCAGCAAGGGTTTAGGTGAACGTTTTGTTTCAAACCATTCCTTTAGCCTTTGTGAGCCCTTTTTCTGTTTAACCTCACACGAGCTCAGGGAGTCATATTTTTGATGACCGTTCTGCCTCCACGTACCTCCCACTGTTACGGTACCAAATGAAATAAATTTCCTGCCCGCTACGTGACAATGTGACAATTGGTTTATTATTTCCGTTTCCGGGCCCGTTGACGTTCGATTTATTTCGGGGCCTTTTTTGGGGAATAAAATGCACGCACAATGCCGCCAAAAGACGATTAAATATTCTCTTCTTCATTGCACTTATGACAGCAACAAAAATCGATACCTTTTGGGAACTTATTCACACTCGAAAAGGAAATCAATTATATTTATTATTGAAACACTTTTGTACGAATTTATTCGTTTCCACTTTTAAACACACAACTTGCGGTTAAAAAAGGCCTAACAACTCTTCTCGCACCGGTTTGACAGCTCTACCTACTACTACTACACGGTTGACATTCAGCGCCTACTTAGCGCAATAAAATAATTGTCTCCTTGTACGCTCGTCCCAAAAACGTCAACACCTTTGGCCACTGCCACGACCAACTGTCACCGTCGATTGGGACAATAATTTACATTGAATTGAATACAGCAACTGCGTGCAACATGGAACGACTGGATGATGAGGAGCACTTTTGGAGAGCTAAACGAAAACAGAAAACCAAAAACAAAAAAAACATTCAATGGAAATATCTTTTAGAGTTGACTTTATTTTCCCCCAACAGGAATGATATTGTCCTTGCCTCGTTGCATTATTGATATCAAGCTTCACACCCTGCCTAGTATCTTGCGTCTCGATCCGATCGCAGATAATGTTTCGATGCCCCGACGATATGCCGATAAACGTGTCACACCTTGAACCTTGAAGAGAAGCCCCATTCGAGATCAATCCCCTGGACGCTGGCGGCTGTGAAGTAATAAATCTCATTTTGTCACTCAACAGCAGAATAATATCGTCGCGAAACACCTTCACGGTCTGCCCCAGTCTGTCGGGGGGTTCTGGTTTGTTGTCCTTCTGGCCGGTTTGGTGTACAAGCTTCGATGTGACAGGTTCCGGAGGTGACAAAGATGTATAATTGCGAGCGCATTTTGGCGAAAGAGAAAGAAAAAAAGGAAACAACACCAAACGGTTGGTGAGTTGGTGAAGAGCAAGAGCGAAAATCAAGAGTTGTGGAATGCTTTTCTTTCGGGGACACATTTCTTCTGCGATGAAAGAACACGGAGCTGCTTCTGGGAGGAATTCGCAGTCACAGTCTGTCGGTGGGGCACGGTTGCATGAAGTTACCCGAAAGGGATGCAACTACAACTTGGGGATTTTTGGCTTTGAATAACTATTTTTAAATAGTTTCAAACTTTTGCTTCAGGATATCTTAAAGTTTAAGTTATCTTCCAAGCGAGTCTTTACGTTAAATCTACTTGAGTTTAAGAATATTGAATCTTATCTTATTGTCTTTAAGTATAACTCCCTCAAAACGATCGCATAATGAGATCATTCCGGTTTTCTTATTCACTCGCACGTCGCACACCACCATTCGCCGTATCTCGCTGACGGAAAGATCGTGCGAAATAAGCAAACATTTATCCTGCTTGTCCTGTCAAAGCTTCCAGGGGCATCCGGGCGACGTGAGATGGCAATTGAATAAAATTGGGATGTAACAGATTCTCGAGTTAATCTGTTCTGATGGGCAAAGAACCGACACCACAGCCAGCGAAAGGCGAAGACGGTTTTTGTTTTGTTTGTCGCATCACGTTCCCGCCAGGATGACCCGCGCTGGGTGTGCGAGAGTTCCGTTTTGTCACACCAAAAAGCCCGAAACGCATGCCTCGATGCCGCAGGCTCCAAACGGGGCATCGAACGGAATTTACGAGCGTGTTAAAATAATTCAAACACATCTTCACATTTTCTAAACCACTCAAGCTTGATTGAAGACCGGGACCGTGGTTGGGAGCTGGCGAAGGACTCTCCCGTCCGGTCTGGCGGCTGGCGAAACATCTCACCGAATGCTACCGGTGTTTCGCGACCGGTGTCGGCGGCAAATTTAAACGGTTTGATCGGTTGGAATTAAATTAAGCGAGCTATGCAAACCACACCAGCGCGTACTCGAGACCGATTATGCTAACGCGCGAACCTTAATGCCGGTGTGGCTGCTGACCGGGCATCAGCCAGCACCGCACTACATCCCGTAGCATAATTTGCATTCCACGCAAATAATCCAATCGCACCTTGTGCGTGAAGGGCTGCCGCACCTTTCTGTGTGTGTGCGTGTGAGGGTAAAATATTCGTTCTTTCTTTTCGCAAAACACACAGTTCCATTAAAGTTTTGGGCTGCCCAAACTGCAACGTTCGGGCTGCATGGCTCGGTGTAGGACTGGATAATTTGCTCGTTAATTCTCACACACCGCCGAGGGACCGGTAAAGAGTGGTGGCGGTGAGTTGAGGTTAGAATTTCAAGAGCCGATTTATCCTGGGAAGCTGCCTGTTAGTTTGTGTGCTTGTTTGGATTGTCTTTCAATGCCGAAGGTGTGAAGTGTCAGATCGAACAGGAAGAAAAAGTACAACAGTACAACAGTATCGGTAGCATGGTTAATTAGTTTGATTTTAATCAAGTGAACTGTGAAAACATGAATCAAATTACTAGTTCTTTTTCGGTCTTGTAAGAAGAGTTGTTTAACACCTCTATCGATGAAAATGTTTTTATATTACCCTGCGAACGACTGATGAATTTGTACGATTTTTTTAAGTGAAGTCTTCTACATAATTGGTGCTAATACACACAGAAAACTTCTATATCTTTTGGGATTGTCTTTTTTGATAGTTAAAAGAATATAAATATGATATATTTACACGATTTAGTTGAAATTAAAACCTCAATTAGCACGCCCGCCAATCAGTGACGAATTATAATTGAGTTCTAAGTAATTAAAACTACAGATAATCAATCAATAGCTATTCCAATGCTATGCTATGTCCAGAACTGAGCTTTTTGACTGAATTAATTGCATAAGGCTAGTGTAACGATTTCGTCCAACCAGTAGTTCCTTTGGATGACTGATTTAGTACTCTTCTTCCTGGTACTCAGTAGCTCTAAGCAAATGATTATTTTTCGTCACTTCTGGTTCGTCACTTAGTTGGATGGTTCTTCTCAGGCTATACAACCTTGGGAGAGGTGTTGGAAGAACCAAAATATAGAACGATTCATTCTACATAAGTAAAATATTATCTACACCTTACATTTAAACCTTTACTTTTGGACGTATGATGCTGATTTAGTATTAAAGTGTTTGTTCAATCGATTTTTGTCGAACAAACCTTCAATTCCTGCCGAATAATATCTGGTGGTTGGATATCTCAACTTCTAAACAATTCCTTACATACTTAGGGGGTTCAAAATGTTTCATACCAATTAAATCAAGTTTTACACCTGGACACCTGGACAACAATAACTTCAAGGGTTAATTTGTTAGTAAACATCAATTTTTTATCCCAACAAGGTTAACGAGGCTAGGCAATCGCTGCTCTAGCTGCAATTCGAACCATAGTTCTTACGCTATCAGATTAAACTCCAATTAGATTAAAAGTCACGCAATTTTGTCAGTCTGACTGCCAGCAAAGTGTTGTTTTTCAGTTTAAAATGGGCCAGCATTATCATTTTTAATTACCAGAGAAATTCTTTCACAATAAGTGTAATGAACTTGTACAAGTTAAAGAAAACTAGCTGTTGAGCATTCAGTGTACGTCTTATCAATATGTTCTTTAGGACTTACTTATGTCATATATCCAGACATCGGATTGAATCCACAACAGTCGTTGTATTAGCCATCAAAACGTCGAAACACGATCCATAATGCGTGAAGGAGAGTTATTTAAGTTACTGACATGTTTTTGATTAGTTTACATTATTCAGAATATTCAACAATTGATTTCTTAAAAATAAAACTGTTTCAAACTGTTTTAGAAACTTCGTAGAACGATAAATCTATTACATCATGTCTATCATACAATCATCATTGTTTAGATTGCAAATTTTATACAGCAAATCAAAACCACAGCACTTGCTCTATTTAAGGATCATGCTAACGCGTAACCCCGTAACCAACCCATATTAATAATAATGAACCTTTGAAACAAAAGCCCCCATCCGATAAAAAAGCCGTGGTCTCCCAAGGTGTAATAAAGCGCGCTTTATAATACATTCGAATTAAATCACGACCGTGCCGGCTACCAAATGACGATCCGTCAGCGATGGGTACCTAGCGCCCGATCTAACACACCGAAACCCATTCCCACGATGAGCAGCAGGTTTTTTGGGGGGCCGTTAAGAAACCATCCGAAGCGATCCTCCCAAAACCTTTGCCCAGCCACACGCGACCACGCAAAGCAGAGGCTTTATAGTTGTCGGCTGTTAGTAGCTTTAGGCCACCAGGTTTTATGACTCTGTCATTTCAGTGACATATCGCCAAATTGTAGATTCATATCGCCGCCATAAAAAGCGAAACCGGCCTCGGCCATTATTTTCGCCGGTTTTTTTAAATTCGATTTGCTTCGAAACTACCCCACCCAAGATACCGTCGTTGGAGCTAAAGGGTGGTTTTTGCAAATCGTTTAACATTCCTCTCTGCCTTACTGGGAACGGGGCAGGCCCCAAGAACGATAAAGTTTTCCAAGCATGCAATCGGCCGAATGGAGGGCAAAAATTGTCACAAAACTTTATCCTTCGTGTCACGGCAAAACGGTTGGCTTTCGGTTCAGGGGGTTTAAGGTTTTGCTCGGTGTGCAAGAATGGTTAAAATTGCACCAAACCACACAAGAAACCCCGTTGGTAGCACACCCAGATTAGACCAACCCGTTTGAACGGGTAAACAAATGGGAGTTTTTAAAATGTTTTATACAGTTGCTATCGGCTTTTCGGTGAAGTTTACTAGTTTATTAGAATCGAGTTTTAATGACCGGCCGGGACTCGGTCCTTCGCGATCCTTAGGAGTCCTTAGAATGGCGGAAAATGATGAAGGATGCGCTAAAATATATGGACCCATTTCGGTGTGCGTTAGGAGGTCTTGCGAAACCGACCGAGTGAACAACTCTTTGGAACATTTGTTTATAATTTCCATATTTTATTGCTCCACTTCCACTAAGCGTTTTCATTACCCAACCCAGGAACTGGTTGGAAATGTTTCGTTTCTTGTTGTGAAATGGGTTCATAATTCAATATTATCCTTCGCGGTGTAGCACCCTGTGGTGGGACTAGTATGTCACGTACTTTTTACACCACTACCGATAGTGGAAAGGAACGATCCTGGGTGCCTGCCAAAGCTGGTGGTGGCCTGGCAGTAAATCGTTGCTTTTATGTCTTGATTTTTTTAACCCGCTCCCAAACCCGGCATACTTTAAATTGTATCTCACCAAGAAGCCACAGCAAAGCATGGGCTGGTTGGGTGGAATTGATTCGTTTGCACGATATGTTAGAAACGGATCGGATAGCTCCTTGAATAGCCAGCTTAGGGATTGTTTATTCCTTTGTTGCACTCGTTGTGATCGATTTAATACAGCGCTTCATTCATTTTACACTCCCAAAAGCCGTCCTGCTTTCCGAGTCAAACACAGCATAACGGAGCGAATCATTAAACAGGCTCCTGTTGCCAATAAAATAGTCTCAGCACAGCACAGTGCTAATAAATCAATTCGTGCCCTGTAAATACGCTGCGCATTAAGGGCAGCATCCGTAACCACATATTGGCCCACTTTAATGGTGGTTAATGGTTCCGGTTTTGAGCGGAATTATTTCCTGCCAGTAAGGTAATTTCCGATGGCCAAAGAAAAAAAAATAGAATCTGACGCCCTAAAAACCATCCTTTGGTGTGGACACATAATTCATTGCCGGTAAGGTCGTTACAACATCCGGGATTGCCATTTTTTGGGTGAAAGTGTACAGGCGCATGGGGGGACAAGATGTTACATTTTAAACTAAACATTTGTAACACTTGTCCTTGTTGCTGTGTAAGGCTGTTTAGACTCTGTGGGAGGTAAGAACCAACTTTCGCATAGATAGTTTGTTACACGTTTAAGGGAATATTATTCGACAATATCCCACCCCTATTTCATCTCAAATTGGGCCTACGACGTCTCTCCTTGTCTTGAGGATGGTCTTTGGACAGACTCTACATCCTGCATTGTCTGGGATTATTCTCATAACTGACGAGTCTAACACGCAAGGTCTTCTTCGTTACCTTACTACTGCAACTTAAGTTCATCTCATCTTCGATCTACTTAATCTTCTTCCACTGTTCATGTGAACTAAAGTAGATAATCAGCCCACCGAAGTCAGACGAATGTCCATAAAAAGTTAATATACAGATCATAGAGCTTGTCATTAAAGTGGTTCCTTTGCTGAACTTCCACAAATACGGGGCAAAAAGATTTTTCGGAGCATTTTCCTCTCGAATGAGAATTTTCGAATTTTGAACAGAGTTCAACAAGTATCAAAGATGTATGAAACACTGTTTCCTGTTATATGACTACCGCGAAAGCTCCTTGACCATTGTCTTCTGTCTGATATCTCTAGACCAACTAGGAACTGCTTCATGTACTATATAGTAAGTATTAGCACTAAACATGTTCTTATGGCATTTATTTTGAATGAAGGAGTTTCCTTGGGGCGATCCGAAAACTGAGTAGGTAGCCATATCTCGAATGAGAATTTTCGAATTTTGAACAGAGTTCAACAAGTATCAAAGATGTATGAAACACTGTTTCCTGTTATATGACTACCGCGAAAGCTCCTTGACCATTGTCTTCTGTCTGATATCTCTAGACCAACTAGGAACTGCTTCATGTACTATATAGTAAGTATTAGCACTAAACATGTTCTTATGGCATTTATTTTGAATGAAGGAGTTTCCTTGGGGCGATCCGAAAACTGAGTAGGTAGCCGGTCTTCACATGGCAGTATCTGGCATCGAATCAACCACGGGTATTAACCGAGTCAAGGCAATCCAATAATTTTAGGCGAAGACCTCTCGAAATTGTAGAGTCAGAGAAGAAGCAAAGGAAGAAGAACTTTCCTCAGGGAATAGTATAGTCTGTCGGCAGCCAGGAGACCTGTTTGCATCTCAACATCTCTGCATGGTGTGAACAACGTTGGCTTTCGACCCAAGTCAGGTGAAGTTTTCGAAGTCTTAACGTTAGGAATTCTGCAAATTTCATAATCTGATTTCAACGACTATCCAGCTACGGGTAAAACCAAACCAAACCAACTTCAAAAAGCTAGCAATAGAAATCTACGTCCTTCTGAGGTTGAAGAACCAGAAAAGAAGAAGCAGAAGAGTTGTCCCTACGCAGTGAAAGCCAATGTTTAATTTTCTGCCTGATTTCTTTATACTCTCTATAAGCGAAAATAAGCGTCATTATGACTTAACTGACTCTCAAATTTCTTAACTTAACGACGCATCTTGCAAACAAATTTGTGCTACAAAGAGTCTTCGCCGTTCCTCACCTTTTAATTTGTAGTTCACCAATCGAATCCACCTAATTGTAAGTTCTGTACCCGGTTCTGCATCACATCACACAACACGACATGTTAGCTGTGTATATGCATGGCACCTACACATCCTACACATCCCTTGGCTCACAGTTAGACAAAACCATGCCCGCCCGCCAGCACCAGAAGGAACCACAACCAAGTGGTACCTCGTAACGCATCGGTAAGCGTCGCCGGTTGTGTTGGGAGTAATAATAGCAACCGCACCGGGTATCGGGTTTGCGTGCTGCAAAAATAGTCCTCACTAGAACGTTTTTTGACCACCAAAGGGAAAATGCTGAGCAAGAAAAACCAAACCCCTTCCCTGACTTTCCAGCAAACGAGACCACCTCCGGCGCAAACAACGACGTCACGAGATGTGGTGCATCGGGCACCACGCTCCGCTCTCTAGCCGGTGTCACTGTAGCTCGACGAGGAAGTCATTCCACATTCCCTGCCGGGGAGTGATCAACCATGCGTGGATTATTCGTTATAAGTTTTCAGGCTACGACTAATGTAATAAATATAATTATGTTGTCACCCTTTACGAGCTGTGAAAGAGCCGGTTCACCGGGCAAAACGGCACGGCGTTCGGCGTACAGTCAGTGGATCTCGGGATGTGTTCTGTTTAGGAATCGTTTTGTTCGTCGCTTAACTTCTGACAGCTCGTCAAACAACCCCGGAAATGGGGAAAATGTAAGCCCAAAAAAACAAAACCAAAACAAGAACATCAAAACTGTCTGTCAAAAATAAATTCTGCTCAAGCAAGGGCTACATTGTAGGACCTTCAAAATAGGACATTTTTGTAACACCATCACCATTAGCATGCAATTTTCATCCTCCATTAGCGGTGTGTAATTATTGTTGCTGAAAATGGCAACAACGAAATGTGCAACTCCAGTCGGCAAAGTCATCCCAGCCAGCCAGCCAGGGTGAGGTTGTGCATAATATCACACAGAAATGCTCATTTTGCCTCAATTGAGCCCCAAATTGGTGTTGAAAGTAGCACATTTTTAATGGATTTATCATTCCGGGTGGGCGCGGGCACGTTGCGCACTCAGTTCGATTTCCCGACCCACACATACACACATCAAAAGGGGCAGTTTGGTTGCAATTCGATGCAATCGCTCATTCATTATTAATCAATTGATGACGCCGGCGATTGGTAAAATATTTAATCGACCGTCCATTAGCGATACTGCTGCAGCAAACAAGTGTGTTATTTGCTTGGCTGCTTTGTGGTAAGCATGTGTGTGTGTATGTGTGAGAGAAAGAGAAAGCAAACACTTTGTAGCACTTTATGCAGCAATTTTTATTAAATCACATTTCGTTGGTTCTGTTCTCGTGGAAAAATAAATTCTCTATTGTATCACAAAAAAGCCCCTAAGCAAAATTCATTTCATGAAGACACAAATGATACAAAGTTAGTAACAAAACTGTCATAAATCAACCATCAACTAACAACCTTCGTAAGGGCACTCTCGCCCCTATATACTAACTCCCTGGAGTGTTGACATCGTAAGGATTTGTGTACTGCCGTGGATTAGATTATCCACATCCACTTCCGCTTCCGAGAAACATTAATCGAAGACCGCAAGACAACACGGCAACCAAACGAGTCGACTCATCGCATTTCAATTGGGGTACGGTACTGAGCGACTGAGCATATCCTTGGACCCGACATTTTGGACAGGTTTCACTCCATAAATTGCACAGCATGGTGTTGAAACTCTGGCACCGGCCACGGATGGTTTAGCCCAGCGCGGGACAAGTGTCTCGTGAGCGCTGGTGTAATAGCACAGCTCAGCTGCAAATTTCTTGACGCGTTCTGAATCTCGAAAACAATAAAAACCATGTACCAGAATTGCGGCGTTGCATTGACATTGGCAAGTGCGACGAGTGCGTGTGGCATCCAGAACGTAGCTCATAAATTAGTGACTGCATGTCATAAATTTGCAATTAGTTGCAATGGGATTTTGGTAGCTGAGCTTGCGCTAAAGGGTGCCGGGAGGACTACCAGCGAGTGGTACGTGTTTGAGTTATTGTGTGACGTTGTAGTGCATTTGAGTATGAAGAAGATGATGGATTGGTTTGACTAAGTAGGTATAATAACCTTATTTCAATAGCCTGTTTGCTAGCCAAAACAATCCAATGGAACAAACTTGTACTGTGGTTTGGTGTTTAACATTTGACGTTTGTCCACGTGTCAAGTTTGTTTAGACGTGAGTATTTTTTCTGCTCTGGCTTGAGATTTTTGTATTCCGGTTAAATCTTTGTCAAGAATTAACTCACAACTATTTTACGGTGAACTGAGAGGACTTCCTGATCTAAAATGCCCTACGTCAGTGTCCTCAAAGTGTATTCCAATACATCTCCTTCAACATTTGTCTTCAACATCTATCTTATTTTATGTCCCGAGCAGAAGATCTTCTTAGAGAAATAACTTCCACGAGACTTCCACCAAATATTCCCTCATAACCAACGAGGATATGGCAGTGTAAGTGAATAGAATAGCCAATTTATGCTTGTGACAATTTGGTAAGGTTGCGTTCTAGTTTCACAATCACCGTTGGTCATCGAGGATCTTAATAAAACTCCAATAGCTTTCAACGATAATCTACAGCCTGTCACAATGCTATGATCCGCTACAGAGGTCTTAGCCACTACTGGAGTATAAGGCCGGGATATCCGTTAATGGCACAGTTCTCTCGGCTGATGTCTTTCATCCCCTAGAACTGCTAGATAGGTTTCAGCCTTACCTCTGATGCAAACGGGTAAAAATCCGTCTAATAAACGGAACTATTTTCCGACGAACAGAGAGGAGTGTTAAGTCATAAGTCATCAAACCCAAGTTTGAAGTCCCACAAATGTATTCCGGATCATCATATTAAACATTTGTCTACACCATCTATCTCATTTTATGTCTCATGGAGGTGATCTTCTTAGAAACTCATTTGAACTTCATAGGACTTTCGCAAAACATTGCCATAAGACATTGACATAAGACCGAAGATCTTAAAAGTATTTTCCTCCTATCAAAGATGATGTACTGCCTGCCGCATTGACATACTCCGCCAAAGAGGTTACCGAAATACTGCTACAATACTACCGGGATCTATGTTAATGGCACGGTTATGCCGGCTGAGATTTTGCTGACATCAGACTAGGTCTCAGGATCTTTTATGGAAATTTCTCGCTGCTGCTGGCGACTAAAAATCATAAGCCGAGTTGTTCATGCAGTTTATAAACATAACGTGTCTCCTGAGCTTCAGAATCCCGGGTAAGTTTTGTATTTAACACAAAAGGTTCACTAGGAAATCCCCTACACTAGAATTATGATCAATTACGAATTCTGCGTGCCTCTACTATCAAATTATCCTCTAGTCTTGGTTAAGCTTATCAACACTCCAAGAGCTCCAAAAATAGATCCTAGAGTAGACTAGAGGGGCGGCCCGGTGGTAGATGCGACAGCGACACCGATCTTCACACGGCAGGACCGAGGTTCAAGTCTCATCTGGGCCCTTCCCCCATAGTGAGGTCTGACTATCCAAGTATGCGGTAACAATAAGTCTAGTAAGCCACAAATGGCAGGCATGACCTAAGAGGTCGTAAGGCCAAGAAAGTAGTAGAGTATCGAATCATATCAACTGTATCAGTTCTCAAATCGTGCATTGAAAAATACGTTCGATAAAACACAAACAAAAAACACTAATCAAACTAATCCAATAACACGCAAACCGGTACAACCGTCCGTTAAGCAGCAATTAGTATGTACTCCACCACGCTACCGTCCGTTTGCTTAAAGGGCTATAAACTTACACCTTCAGCCGTAAGCACGTATGCGCGTATTTTTATGTCCGTCAACGTTTCCCAACGGCAATGTCGATGAATGACTTGTCCGTTTCCTTTTCTATCCTCCACAAACATCAGCTTGTTCTATCCCATTCTACAGTTGGAGGCCCTAAATCATATCGACCGAGTGCTGCTCAGGTATGGGTGCATATTAAACGCTACGCCCTGCATAACAAATCACTGCACTCGATGCACTTTTCGATTAGTTCACTTGACACCCAAAATATGAGTGTTCGGTTTTATTTTCCTTCGACTGGTGCCAGATGTGTTTGTATAGTAAAGGGTGCTGACGGTGGGTCCCATCAGCGAGTGCCGGGCGACAGTTCAGGTGGGCAGTCGGACACATCCAGACGCGCCATATCAGTATGCCGACGAGGTGTGAAGAATTTATGCTTGATCATTATCATGCACGCACGTTAACATGCTGCGAGTGTGTACGGAGGTTTTGTGTTTGTTTTGCGTTTTGCGCTTTTCAAACCCAAAAAATGCCGTTGGGTAGCGCGTTGAATGAAAGTAAAAATGGACAAATGTGGCGCTGCAGCCCGGTGGTGCTACCGGCACATGCTTCCAGTGTTGTTGATGCGATCGAAAAAAAAAAACCCCACCAACAACATGTTTCAACTGTGGGAATTGATGTTCTGGCGCTGTTAAACGAGCTGTCTGATTTAGCTTAGGCGATGGGTTTGAATACTAGATTCGGTACGGTACGGTTCATGTGTGGTTCTTTCATTACAAACACACTACATGGTACTGTTGTACCGCCTTGAGGCAATCAGTTTTTTACACCTGGTGGATGGTGATGGTGAGAAAAAAAAGACTGTTGAAAACAATCTGCTGTCTTAAAAGCGTACAAATTCTAGTTCAAAGTCTCAGCCAAATGACAATTGAATCAAGTGCTTTTAAGAAAAATCTGCTTAACCAGCACGCTTTCTATACTTCTAAGAAAAAAATAAATATATTCATCCGAAACAAGCGGTACCAGTACATGACCGGATGAAATAAATTACCTCCAAATCATAGCCCAGCCTGGTGGCACGTGTCGATCCGAACGGTTTTTACTGTTGGCGAGCAGCAGCCCTCTTAACGGTCGGTCAAACGCCACGAGCATTTCTAATGAAAGAAGCACAACAATTACTGAGGAGAGAAGAAACTAAGATGCTTGAAATATGGACGGATTAATGACGCTTGCTTTCGGTTTGCTTTTCAGTAAAGAAAAAAGCGTATTTGCCTTCCAAAAAGATGCTTTAACATCATAGAAACTACTTAAAAGGTAATTCCTGTAGAATATTAACATACATTTTCTTATACGTAATAGTTTTTTTTCCCTTGAATTACGCTCATTTACAGCATGTTACAAAGCATTTGTTGTGTAAAACCGAGCATGAAGCCATCAAAGCAAAAAATAAAGCGCGCGCTCTCTAGCGGCGAATAGCGTAAGCTTCATACGCACAGTGGTAAATCGTACAGAAAAAATGGAGGAAAATATTTGTTTTTTATTCCTTTTGACATCCTTTCTTTTTTTTATTGATTATTGCATGAAGGTTATACAATTTAATCATAGGTAATTAATTTACTTAACATTACTAATTAATTTGTTTTCACAATCCTCCTTAGCCCGGTTCCTAATGCTTCTTTTTAACAAATAATTCCTTCTTATAATGTCTTCAAAACTACTACAATGTTTCCAGGATTCTCTGTATACTTCAAGATCTATCACACTAGAACACTCGCTCTCATCAGTGTGCTGTAATACGTCGCTAGCCAACATTCCCGACGCTATTGACATCAACGGACAAACGATATTAATAATGTACCGAAAATTAATTTCCTCCCCTGCAGGTGCCGAAGCTTTGTGTGGCCAACACTGGCAACGTTTCCGAGCGCTAATGTAAAACCTCGCTTTGGTCCTCCCAGTGCGACAGAGAAGCACCGAAAGAAAAAAAACAAAACCAAACCAAACCAAACAAGACCGAAGATGGCACAGCTTGCAAAAGGCTCTCATCCTCCAGCGTACAACGTCGGGTACGTTGTCCGATGTGCGCGGTACACGCTCATCACCCCGGAGGCGATCGGATGCGAAATAAGTTGTACAATTTATTTATTTCCCATTAGTAAGGGATTTTCGACCTTCGTTTCGCCAGACGCGCCGGCCTAAAATCAATACATCCCCTCGAGCTGTCAGACGCTATCTTTCGCTCTCGGTCGGTTGTGTGTGTTTGTGTGTCCATCGGGGATAGCGTTGAACCCTCCCGGGCGGCCTGTTTTCTATTCCTCGTAACACCTCGTGCATCTGGGTCCGGTGACCCATCGGTATCGCCATGCCACAGCGTATTGCCCCGCGGTGCGATAGTAGTTGTGTGAAACGTGTCACACAGAAGGTGCTGCAAATTGAATGCCAGGAACACGCGACAGCTTCATCTCGCGTGGTGGCGTTGCGTACTGAATGGTGATTATTTTCACATCTGCCACATCGCAACCGACCGTATCCGTTCTCTCTCTCTTTCTTTCAGTCGCCTTTGTTGCCGAGTCCGAACGCCATCATCGCTTTCCGGCTTCTGCTTCTGGTGCCAGCCGTCGGAATGAGAGGGAACAGAAAGAACGGCCATAAAACCCCTCCGGGAGGCCAAATCGCAATCGAAACCAAGCGCCGTCGAAAACACTCCCCGTGCATCCGCTCGGTAGAGCTGGCATAGGATGTGGCCGGTTTGATGAGATCCCTTTTCACGAAACACGTCGAACACGGCCAAGCTTGACGCTGGGGTGTTGCGTTGTTGCGTACCACACCGTACCTTTTTCGCAATGGCCGTCGTTCAGCAGGGCGGAAAATCCCTTTCAAGTGGGATGGAATGGTGAACGAAAAGAGGGAAAGTGAGAGAGAAAGAGAGAAAGCAAAAAGAAAACGTAGGGAACAAAACAACCGAATCGATCGCGTTTCCGAGGGGTTGAGATGATATGCCGTTTATGTTTTGTTTTTTTTTTTTGGCAGACCAGCATCACACGGTTCCGCTCACAGTGTCCTGTACACCTCGGGGCTGCTAGAACGACTTATGGCAACCGAGATAGAAGAAAGATATTATGTCCCGCAACCAACAAAAAAAAACCTATGCAACACGACAAGCGTAAAAAATAATCCGGTAGGCAAAAATTTAATTAAGATTAGTCGACTATGACTGCGAAGGTGCCTATTTGCGGGGTGGAAAACGGTCAGCTAACCGATCTCTTAAGGGAGACGATTCTGTAGGGACGATTATCTCGCTAGACAAATCCCTTCATTTATAGTACAAAAATACTTTTGATGTAATGTCATTTTTATACATGGAAAGAAGAGAATAAACTGTATTATTGGTATTAGAATTCTTAACTTAAAGTCCCCAAAAAAAAGATTAGAATATGAAGACTAGTGGGCTCAGAGTCAGTGCAGCGTCGTCGTTTCTTGTCTTGTATCATCTACAATTAACACACACGTTTTGAGGCTTTCAAATATCTTCAAAAACGAAAAGACATTAAGTAGCGCAATCATAGGCGGGCTTTTAACCGGGGAAATCGTCGCCTTGGGAAGCAGTTAGGCTCCAAAGCGTAATATTAAATATAAGTCATGATGATGCATAACTTTCACTTTCCTTTCTAAGAACTCTTAGACTTCAGCTCTTCAATGTAAAGCTTCAAAACTGAATTCTTGCTTGTTTATCCTAGAGTAAATTCTTAGAATAGGTGTACAACGTTCGGGCCACACTGTCGACCATGCCCTAACTTATTCAACAACCAAAATGCATTAAAGAATGAATAATCCAAAACGGAGTTAAACGATTGAAGATATTTTTAGAATTCTAATACATATCTAGTGTAGGATCACAAACAGGATTCGATAATTTGGAAAACTATTTAATTTAAAGGCAAAAACTCGATCATTTCAACTGCAACTGCTAGCAATAACATTGAGAATCGCCTTAAGGAAATGATGAGCTGGAATTTTTCCTTCTACTTCGATTAACGATTTAAATGATATAGTACAAAATTCATAATAGGTATGCTAATGTGTTTTAGATAAGTCTGAATTTCTAGCTGATTCATCTGTGCCCCATACAAATGTATTTTGTAACTTAGCCGTACTTTTGGGGATTTTATTATAACAATATTAAGTTAGCATGGTTAACAGGGCGACCGGGTTCCGATAGCGGCGCCGGTCTTCACACGGCAGAACCGGGGTTCGAATCCTGGCGGACCGCCTCCCCGTACGAAGAACTGACTATTCAGCTACGGGTAAAACACAAGTCATAGAAAGCTAGAAATAGCAGGCCAAGGCCGACAAAGGTTGTAGTGTCAGAGAAGAAGAAGATTAAGTTAGCAGGATGGAATTGCCATCCTTCGTTGTTTCTGTGTAAACTACTTATCACGCCTACTAAATGCCTATTATTTGGAATAGAACCATTCGAACATAGATACTTTAAACTGTTAAAAAGTAACATAGATGCATTTCTAAATAGTATAATCGATTCTTGAATAGGATATTAAAACCTAAGGCAAGTAAAGGCTTAAGAACGACAACTTTCTGCTCGAAATATTCCTCTAATAATATTTAATAAGTATGACAATACGGCGCCAAGCCGTCATAATGGAAAATAAATAAAATAAAAAATAATAAAAATAAAAGTTGTTAGTATATTTCTTTTTGTTAATTTATTTCATTCTTCATAACAGTAGGAACTTTAAGCTTTATTAATGGTGCTTTACTAGAGCGATTTTAAAGTAATTGTCAGACACGAATTTGAAATGTGCTGGCTTGAAAAGCTGGCTTACAAATAAATAATTTTCCTTATTTCTTACAGCGATAGAGAACGAAATTTTACAACAATTAAAAGCAAGAGTCATGTAATCAAAAATCACCCTAACACGGTACGCGTGTTATAAGAAACCATTGGCAGTTTTAATATTTTTCTGTGTTTTACTCCAAAACGCAATTTACTAAAGTGCACACACGCCCTCACAGCCATTTGTTGATGCAAAACTGTTGAAAGTTCTGTATGAAAACCCCGTGCGACAAATAACAGCAACAATACAATATTGTACAGCAACTAATGCGAAAGACCCAACCCCAACGTGATGTGCTGTGGCAGCCTGTTGTGCAAGAACAAAGGAACAAAACGCACAAACATTGGCACATTCGAAATGGCACTGGTTGGTTGACTTTTGAGTTCACTCAAAAAACTCACCGAACCGTTTAAAACTCATCGAAATAATTGCCAAGTGCAGGTGCATGGTTGGCAAATTAAGATGAAACAGCGTCACCAACTTACACACTAACTGCACTGCACAGGAAGGTTCGACGTTACCCACCTAATGTGTCACCCATCATACAGTTGGCCGGAGCCGGATGGAGTTTTCCATTAACGGGCAGGTTTCAATTAGCCGGCAAGACGATGATGACGACGGTGTATGCATCGCTGCATCCAAACTGCACTGCACTTTGCACGATGAGATTGCATTTGAATGCATGTGATCGCTACAGACGGGAAGGGAGGCAGCAAAAAAAATCCACACAAAAAGTGCGGGAAACGCTTTCCCGCTGGCTGCCATTTTTCTTTTCGACGACATTCAATCGCAGGTGATCACGCTGGTGGGAGTCGGAAGCGCGGTTGGTAAGGTCCTAAGGTATAATGCTTGCCATCTTCAACCCTACCTCATTAGCTGAACAATTCTCGGGCCGCAGTACCAACATCGTCAACAGGCCTCATCATCATTAGGCATCGCTGCGCCACAAATGAGCTAGCCTTCCGGAACGGGGCTTATCAGTGAGGACCTACCCTACCCCCCACTAGTCGTCCTTTCTAGAAGAACATTCCCGCTCAACAAGAAACAATAGGCCACATTACATCTCCTAACTCCGGAAAAAGTCGTAACTTCGTCTCGAGTAGCACACGTAGCACGATGGGTTTGTCATGCGTAAAAGCAAAACGGCAAAAGAGAGTCCTCCACGTGTACGGGCCGAGACTTTGTCACCGAGCTACTTTGTCGTGGCCCGAACAATGGCGCCCGTGATAGTAAAGGTGGAATTAAAATGCGTTCGCTTGATGAATTACTTTCGAGCCGATGGTTGATGACTTCTTGCACAAGCAGCACCTGGAGCCGTCGCGATGGATGAAACGCATTGAGACGATCCTGGTCACGGCAGCAAACCGCACTGCATTTGATCAGCAATATTTGCCGTAATGATAAGCAACAACTAGAGGTACGCCGGCCGGTACAAAAAAGGATGAGGATGAGTGAGCACTTGATGGATGAGCTTCACATTCAAGGTGATTGTGCTGTAACGTGGAGGCGACATGTCTAAGGATTGATAATGAAATGTCTCCCGGGACGGCAACCGAGCGCCCTCGTGGCGCATCGTTTTCAAGATGTCGTGTCTCATACTATCGCCTGAAGTGTTTTTCCGCAGTGTTCTTACGGGAGAACTGCGGATTTATATTTCTTCCGAAACTGGTAATGTCGCAATGAGACAAACAAAATGAAAACTGAACCGTAAAGGAATGGTTCGGGTATATTTAAAAAACTGTGGAAATAGAGATATGGGAATTCTTCAACTGATTACAAATTAAGGAGCAAAAACTGTTATGACTGCAATATTGCATTCCATCATCTAATATTACATCTTATAGCCTTTCGTTTAGAGATTATTTCAAATTTTTCCCATATATTTTACATAAATCTCTTCAATATATCGGATTCATTTTACTTCAATCCATAAATGAGCAATAAAGTACAAAAAATAGCCTTTGAGGGATATTATAAAAACATTTTTACTTCTTATGTTAATAATGATGAAACTCCAAAATAAAACAAATTGAATGAAAGATTGACAAGGATGACTAAAAATATATAAGTAATACTGTAGATGAGTAAGACTAATTTAAAACACAAAAAAATTGAGTGTCAACATTTTAAAAATAATAATAACTATAGGCATTATCCCAGATCATCTAGTTCTTGTAAGAGTATTCTCTAAACAAGTCTAGTTAACATCATAAAACAACAATCAAAAAATGTGTAAATAGGAAGATGAAAACACTAGTAAAAAAGGAAGAATAGATCATCAAAAGCTGGGCAACAACAAATATTACAATCACTGAGTTAACTCTACCATGAAGTAAATTAATTATTTGATTCATAAAATAATATTTATTATTTATAAGCATAACAAGTAACAAGCCACATTCAACACTGAAAGAATGTTTTTATTAGCGCATTATATTAATAGATTAAAACATTTTATATTGTGTTCTTACGCTCGTGTTCATATTCTACTCTTTTACACTCTTTTCAGTTCATTTTTTAAGTTATTTATTTATGTATTTTTAGCAATAACAAAAAGACCAAAACATAAACTAAAAATAATAAAGAAAATATTTTCTATAACCTTTTTTCTAATGTGAACTGCATTTTTGTAATTGAGAATAAGTTTTTTAAAAAAATATATATTTCGTAAGTAAAAGAATAAGCAATAAGGCCAGGATGTGCTACACGAATAAAAAAAACCTTTTCTCAAACTCTCACTCAACTAACTCTTTATCTGTTTACGCTTCTGCGTGTGAATCTCATGAAAATTTCAGTATAACTTCAAAATAAAAATATTTTTTACCAGCTCATATAAAAAAACTAGCGCCTCCCACCCTACAAAAAATGTTCCCTATTCTTCGTTTTTCCGCAGTGTGCGACACCGCGACACGATAATGCTCAACGGCCCTAACGGTAGAAAGGCACAACAACACAAAAAAGCATATTCCAAATGAATAGAACACGCAGAGCCACCCCATCGTAAACCAACCCAACCCAAAAAAAAAAACAACACACTCAAGCGAACAACATGGCTGGCTGACTGACTGGAAGCAAGGAACTACGTGGAAATACAAAATGGAGTCGGTAACACGGCCACCACCCCACCCCGGTTCACGGTTGGGCGACGGCCCTGATGACAAAACGCAACAGCAAACGACACCACAAACCGGGAAAATACTCTCGCGTGGAAAACTACTTGGCGTAGTAGGAGAGACCACCGTGTAAGTGCGAGAGCGACAAGCAGCCAGCGTAATGGCGAGTGAGAAGGGAGCACAGTTGACAGTAAGGTTGACAATTTTCTAACCCTCCGGCGCTTGAACACACAAGCGTACCGGAGAATAAATTAAACACCGCACCGGGAGACACACACATACCCGGCTCTCGACGCGCTAAGGATGTGCGAGAGTGAGAAGAAAAAAAAAACACACACACACACACACACAGCAAAAGCACTGACACTGCTGCAGACGACATCCGCTTTTCCGGCCTCCACCAGTTGCGAACGCGAAAACACACCAAAACTTGCTTGCCCATTGCTAGCGTAGCGCCTTTTTTCAATTTTTCATCTGTCATCCAAGCGTGTTCTGGGGGGGGTTTTTTTGTGCTCCATTTTTCCACCTAGAATTTTCATTCATTTTAGAGAAAAACATCGTGCTGCGGCAGAGAGTGAAGGTGAAAAATGTGCGCAAAACCCCTCACCAAAAAGTCAGACATTTTGCACTTCACCGAGATGCGAGATGAGGTTTTTTCAGGTTGACGTTCAGGGGCAAAAGCGTACAATGCTTGCCGGAGAATTTAGACGACAGAACAGCAAAAAATCCAAATGACATATCCTGCGGGCGATGGACAAAGGACGGGATGATGGCTTTGGAGGTGGAAAGGTGCGATTTGTTCACCCAGTCGGTTACCATTTACAAAACAAACCAGCGAACCAACCAACGGAACCATCATGTGATTACAGGTTTTAGCAACACTGCTTCACGCATCGCCGAGTGTTCGTCATTTTAAAACATAAACCAGAGTCGTTAAGCCAAACCAGAGTGTTAATATAGAGTAATGAGCAGCAGCGAAAATGTTGGAATAATGATGATGATGGAAATCTGCTCTAGTACACATTGCTTTTCGCCATATTTTGCAAGAATTTGTAGTATGTGTAATTAATAATTAGCGATATAAGAAAAATAACTGTTACTTTGGACAGTGATACCTTAAAGATTACTTGCAAGTTAATATAGAATTATACTAACAATACCATAAGAACGAAAAGAATTAAAAACACATTTGTATTCTTTAAAATAACATAATTTTCGTGATAATACAGTGTTTCTCACTTGATAATGCAAAGTTACCTATGATTTTTGCAAACGCTACATACGATTTCGTATGGAGCGTTTGCAAAAATCATAGGTAACTTTGCATTATCAAGTGAGAAACACTGTAAACCTAGCTTACAAATAAACTTAGATAAAAGACAAAGAAAAGCAATGTAAGAATCTGTTGAAATAAGAAAAAATAGACAGTAATAAAACAGTTAAAAAGTTTTAAATTAAGAGTTCATGTTTGTAGCAATTTCAATAAGTTGTAAAAAGGATGTATAAATCATAAACTAAAAGAAAAGAATATAAAAAAACACAATTTGCAGATAAGAAAAAAAAGACTTAATAAGTGAGAAAGGAATATAATGAAAACAAAAATTATGCTATTTCAATTGAAACATCAAATTTAAATATAATTTATAATTTGATTTTTTTGTAAGTATTAGGTGTGTGTGTATTTATTCATCTTTCCATCTTTGTTTTTCTTATCTTCATATAATTATGAAACGTCTTTTGCGCTGTTATTTATTTCTTTATATCGCATTTTTTTTGTTTATTGTATTGTTTTACCTTTTCAAGCTTCTTTACTTTACTTTACTTGGTAACTTTTCTTACACCTCATTACTAAAAAAAAGTTTATTATAATTTCCCTTTCTGTGTTATCTTTTAAAGAACTTCTTCCTTCTTTTTATTTCTGGTACGATATTGTGTTTATTTTTACTTGGTGCTTTTTTACTATTTTCTTCAACTTCAATTTTATCCGTAATGAATGAGCTGTTTTGTTTCTTATTTTCACAATTCTCTAATCTGTACAATCAAAATTCTGTGATTGTGATTATTGTTTTACCAGTTTCAAAGGCTCTTACTTAACTTTTAAAATCGTTTTGTTTTAATCTTACCATTGTTTGTTTTTTTTTTTTTTTGAACTTCCCAATATCAATTCTCATTATTTTCTTTATTTTAAGCTGTCTTTCACTGGCTTTCTGCTTCTATCAACCATTAACGAATGCATTTCCTCTTCCTTTACCTTGCCATCGATAGCCGCGTGAAAATTGCAGCAAAACTCTTATAAATCCAGCCACTTGCCTCATCGCATTCAATCGATTCCAGATGCCCTTGCAGATTCGAATCAAAACCCCCGTTTGTAAGGTCACCGCCACACTTGCCTAAGACGGAGCCGGCGAAAAAGACGGTACCGTACGGTGCAAACGAACATGGCGTCAAAAGCCAACGTCGGCCTTTTCAAAATTAAAACCTCCCGTTCTTCCGCTGTGGCCTCCGGAGGTAGGAAATATTTTTAATTGGCAAACCAAGTTCTCGAGCGCTGACGCCAACGCCACGGAAAACAACTGCCGTGTTGCAGCACACTGAAGAGCCCGACTATAGAGAGAGGGGGAGTATGAGGGCGGAAGTGCACACTTGGCCACCGTTTACCACATCCTTCCTATCTAGCGTGTACAGTTTGGTCGTCAGCATGCTGGGCTTCCTTTTGTAAATTCGACAACCCTTCCGTATGAAATCTTCCAAAAGCATCAGGCACCGGCAGAAGAGTTTTCACCCAACGAAACCCGCCGGTTTTCTCGCCGTCCGTGAAACGTGCAGGCGTCATTGGCAAATGGGGCGTAGACGCCCTCGAAATCTCCCAATTACAAGCATTTTCCACCTTTTCCGCATCCGCAGCAACAGCAGCAGTAGCAGTCGGTCGGTTCCCGTTTTCTTAACCCCCAGTTTGCTGAAATCAAGCCGACTAATAATCAACCGTACCGAACACGGCTGGCAAGCAGCAAGTCATCCTTTCCGGCACACAGGCGGGACCGAGGATGTAATTGATTCCGCTTCCCATGGGAAGGCAACGAAGACGCAAATGAAACGAGCCAAGCCGCCTGCCCGCCTGGCTTTTCAATAGCGCAGATTACGATCAAAATGTTGTGATGAATTCAATGTAGCGCCACGGGAAAACGTGTCCGGGCCGAACACTTACCTTGTTGCTTACCCTTACCGTTGGCTTTTGCTGCTCTGGGGTTTCGCTGCCGAAGCCAACACGGGGCGCATTTAATTATGTGAATATTTTCGGGTACTAATCTTGACGCGGCCGGCGCGTTGAATTGCGGAAGGGTCGAACGATTGATTGCGGAAGGCAGGACTCGGCGAATCTGTGTGTGCGTGTGTGTGTGTGTGTGTTGGTGAAAACGGGAAAAGAGTTTTGGGCTATCTTTATGTTAAAAAGGAACTGCCATTTTGTATGGCAATGGTATCAAACGCAATGGTTAAGGTGGAAGTTAAAATATTAATAAAGACTAGAAAATATTTTTATCAATTGTTAATTTTCTGATGCTTTTCCGAAATTAATCTACAATGAAAGGCTTTTTTATGTGATTCCTTTGAAGTTCTTTAGGAGTTTGTACTACACAACAAGTACTCTAAAACGACAAGAAGCATGCACTGATAACATCCCTTCGATGACACTACAATGATGAACCCCTTCAATGGGACGACAACATGGTATATTGGGTGACTCTTGTGGGATGATACGATTTCTCTTTGTTGACGAAACCCATGCGACAACGAGGCCTTTTCAGCTTCAACGTCTTTTAATGCTCGAGCAGCCTTCAAATGACATTAGACGATGAGGTCTCTTGGACGACATGTTTTCGTCCCTTTCGATTGTGAGATTTTGTAGGTAGATGAGGCCTTCGATTGCCAAGACTCGCGTTAAGACATTGTGAAAGATATGACACCTTAGTCTAAAATGGCCCTCAAACATGCCGTCCACGTCGGTCGCTATTAAACTTAATCTAATTCTTACTAGAACCATTGACAGGTGACAGACTTGTGACATGGTATATTGGCAGATTTTGGAAACTCGAACGTAGTTCACCCAAGCTATCGCATGAGCACAACTGAAAACACGTAGAGAGATGATTGTTAGCTGTGTCCTCTACTGTACGTTCTACTCTCCAAGGCAGGAACAGAATTTATGGTCGCTTTGTATGACTTCGTTACTCGGTTTCGACACAAATCTATCAGCTGCCATTGATACCACGCAGTTGGATAGTTAGTCTTCACTACGGGAGAACGGACTGGATGCGATTCGATTTGGGTTCGAAAGGTCGTGTATTAGGCTGTTTGAGAAGGTTTTGTGTCTAACAATTACTCACTTACTTATGTACTTAACAGGCGGTACAACCGCTTCGCGGTCTTGGCCTGCTGCAACAATCCTCGATACCGCTCACGGTCTAGCACCGTCGTCTGCCAATCCATTATCCCGGCCGTTCTGGCGGACGCATCAACGCCATCACTCCATCTCAGTTTGGGCCTACCACGCCTCCTCTGTCCATGTGGACGGCCTAAAAGGACTTTACGGGCTGGGTCGTCCGGTGCCATTCTCATGACATGACCAGCCCACCGGAGCCTGGCGAGCCTAATTCGCTACCCGATGGTGAGTATACCGTACAGCTCATAGAGCTCGTCATTGTAGCGACTCCTCCATTGTCCTTCCACACATACGGGGCCAAAAATCCTTCTGAGCATCTTCCTCTCGAACGCGGCTAAGCGGGTTTCGTCAGTTTTGGACAAGGTCCATGTCTCAGAGGCGTATGTGAGTACTGGGACTATAAAGGTTTTGTACAGTCCCAGCTTCGCCCGTCGCGACAAGTATCTTGAGTGGAGAAGTTTCCTCAGGCTGTAGTATGACCGGTTGGCAGCCAGCACGCACGCAACTCAACGTCTATGTTGTTGTCGGTGCTGACTTTTGACCCCAGATAGGTGAAGTTGTCTAACAATTACTAAAGATCCTTTAAATGATGGAGCCCGATTATGAGGTTCCGTTGAGCGACGAGAACTCTTCCGCTACTTGGTAGTTGAAGCTCTTTCGATTAAGGAGTTTAGATGGAGAAGTCTTGAGGATGACTAAAACATCTTATCTAAGGATATGGACGTCGTTAAGGATATGTCTCTAATGCACGGTAGAATCGATACAAATGTAGTTAAACCATGATACAAATTGTAACTAACAGTGGTTTAACATTGAGTAATAAATTAGAAAATTATGTTGCATGTAAGAAATACAATAATGATTTTTTTTTCTCTCAAAAGCATAACACAAATACAACGATTAGGCCACAAAACAGAAGCCCTCTAAGCTACGCCATCATGCAATGCAGATGGTGAAGTGTTTATCATCTTTACAGAGGGTACACACGCAGCATCCCGTGTGTACCAGAATCCCTTTGTAATCCCTTTTTTACGTTCCATATTTCACGCCATATTCTAGCGAGCACCCAAAACCAACCGATTCCCGTTCCCGTGTGTGCGTGTATGTTTTTTAAATCCATTTTTTTCCCTTCATTTTTAGGTCAACGCAAGGTTTTGCCGAAAAACAAACGGCAACCGATCATCCTTTCAACACCCGGCCACCGGGTACATTGTTCCGTAACGCGTAAAAGGTAAACGTTGTAACGCTTCAGTTCGATGCACAAGCATCATGCCCCGTACGGATGGGTTTTGTTCTTGTTCGGGTTCAGTTTCGGTTGCCAGATTTATTTCGCTCGGAAATGTGTTGATAACTATCCCTCGTGCAGTCGAAATAGTTGGGCTTTTGTGCGTCTATTTTTCTACAGGGCTCTCTTTCTCTCTTGCTTTTTCCTTCGACGAGATGGAAAGATATTTAGATCTGCAGTGGCGTAATGCATCGGTGCGAGTTGAAGATGGGTACTGACAGCCGAGCAAAACGAGGACACACACAGCATCACCGAAGCAACAAAACAAAAAAATGGAAACGATATGTAAACATCCATTTATCTGCACGCAATGGTAAAATGTTTTCAGCACTGGTAGGGAATAAAACAAATTATGACCGATCGAGGGAAATGATTCGTCCCCCGGGGGTCGACTAGTTTTTCGTGGCCGAGAATGTAAAAAAGGAATTTAAAATTATGCTCAAACCCCCCGTAGCCTTCTTGCAAATATTGAACGATTTTCGGTTCGGTTTCGAACACAGATGGAATTTTCATGTAGCATTGCGTTCAATTAGAATGTTTCCTTTACCTGCGTGCAGACTAGCGGGCGTATGTTCCACTGATCGAGGTATTTAAAGTATTTATATAGATAAGATGTAATAATTTGCATTATGATAAATTCCTCGTTTTTCTATGCCACCAAACAGAATCATTTTCTCGTTTTTACGGAACATTTAATTGAAACATTTCTCACATACTTTGCGTTCGGTGGTATTTATGGATATTATTATGGGCAAGACTAGATGAGCATAGATTTAAATATTCGAAAAAATGTCTATCACTGTGAATGCATCGTTCAGTATTCGGATATTACATTTATCCTTAGTCATCGCTACGGTTGTATTTTTGATGGAAAATTTCGATCGTTTCTAATCATAATTATTTAATTTTTGTTGTCATTTAGTTCGATAAGAAGTTAATAAATTTTAACATGTCCTCGGGAAATCATTCTCTGTCTTATCTAACTCCTTAGACTTTTTTTATAAATGGAGCTGATAAGCAAGCCCGGCCTAGAGAGCAACAATCATGATGGGATTTTGTAACCTAATTCAGATTTGTTAACTAATGTGATACTATTTGTTAAGCTTGTTCGGCTTTTTATTTCCGTGGATTAAAAGATGCTTCCTTTCTTAACCTTTTCTGTGTTATAGCTAATTTATGAATATAATATTCGTGCCTAAATCTTGATGATAACTTTATTTTTTATTAATCCTTCCTGCACCTTTTTAGCTCTTCTTTTGAAATGTAATGCTTAATATTTCTTTATGTCGTTTATTTTTTGTTACACAGATACAGATCTCTATTATTAAGTTCTATTTAAATTTCAACGTTTGTTTATTCCTTCATTTTGAATCCTTGAGGATATTATTCTTTTAAATTTTAGACCATTTATATACTGTTCGAATCGATTTTGCTCTTTCGCTAGCATCTTGCTTGAATGCCGTACAATTCGTTATGGTATGATGCTGGTTTAATACTTTACAGTTTTGTATACCTTTAAGTATATTTATATATCTCCATTGCCGTCCAAAGAACCGTATCCAAAGGATCTCGTCCAAGGATCGGTCGTCATTCACAGAAGGAGAAGGAAAAGGAGAGTCGTCATTCATCTTCATCATTACAACGCCAAGAACAACGTGCTGTAGAATCAAAGAGGCCTTAGAAAACGTGTTACTACATCTTCGCTAGTCAGACCGTACCACGAGTGCCAAATGTTAACCGTTCTCACAGTCAGTAAATCAAAAAATTAGTTGACTACACAATAATAATTGTCAAAATTTTAGAGCTTCATCAGTCATCAGTCATCATTTACGATAACTGTGACGAGAGCATTGAAAGAACTTTGTGCTGCAGTTTTGCTCGTACCACTTGCTCAATTAGAGCTTAATAAAAGTCCACCTTTGTGGCACCTGATAGAGACCGTGTCGGCCTGATATAATCGGGTAAATATCTATATTTTTCTGGCTTTAGATTCGTTTTAAGTGACTGCAGCATTCAACAGAAACTGTGACTCACAATCAGTGACCGGTGAGGGGCTGCTCTAGCAAATGTCGTTTACGACAAACGACAACGACATGTCTTATGAGTGCTCTAGCATTTGTTGGCCAACATATAGCTGTCGGTCAAACTGTCAACGAACAACCGATCGGTTTGGCATATATGTTTGACAACCAGCAATGTTTTTTACCAAGATTGCTAGCGTGAAGGTATGTCAACGAACAAATACAAACCGAATTGTATTACGACAAATGTTCGTTGATGTTTGACAACTTATTCTAGAGCACCTCTATGCAGCCCCATACGTTTGTATGTGTTGGTTGTCGTAAACGACATTTGCGAGAGCAGCGCCTGAGGCTTATTGTACGAGGTTGCCATCTTCATTAAATAGTACTACAAATATGAGGAAGTGGTGTAGTCAACGTCGGAAAGCAATGAAGCGATTGAGCATTGCCTAAAGTAATCCGGAATTTTTGGGTTTTCCACGGAAGTGTTTATAAAAATGGCAATCTTTTAACTAAAGTTCTAGCAAACTGTCACAAAGCAAGACTCGGCAGGAAGTAGACGTATTTTTGTGAAATTAAAGATTTCTCTAAGAAAATTATACAATTTTGTTTGTTATAATATTATTTTCAGTTTTTATTTAAATCATCAACCTGAGAAATGTCGCTTTATTTTAGTGTATCTTTTTTCCTTGTAAACACCACATAGTTATGACCTATGTCGCCTATATTGGATGCATAGATAGACCAGCTAATTAGATTCAAAATAAAATAACGCTAAAGCAAATATATTTACTGCCAAAAGGAACTTTTAATACGATTTATTTGTACATTTTTATTGTTACATTAACAGAGAAAGGATATACATACAGTGTAAACCATAGCTGGTCTGCGAAAAGACAATCTGGTATTTATTATTAGAAGCAATGTCACGATAAAACCAAACCTCCAAACCAATAAAACATTGACCATAAACTGTACTCGAAGGAAGCCACATGCATCTCCAATAATCATATGTCGGTAGAAATCACATTATTGGCTACATCATATGCAACCTGTAGTCAAAACAACCGCCCGTTGGGATCTTTACCAAGCGGCAAACGGATCCACCACCATCCATCCAGGTGGTGGAAAATAGATTTACCGCAGATGTCCGCGGGCAAACCAAAGCGCTTTCCTAGCGCCCGCATACACACACGGTAAGCGAAAGGCCAACACACAAAAGGCATGGGCCACAATATAATATTTGTTAAGTGAACCGCTTTTCGATTACGGTGATGCGATGAGCTCGTTCCACTGCTCGGAACATCAGCCAACATCCGTCCGAGGAACGACTTTGGCAAGCCCACATCACCACAAAAAAGAGGACCAGCTCACCGCTCGTTTGAATGCAAATATGCATGAGATTGAAATTGAAAATTTATCTCTTAAATTAATCTCAACCCAATCGAACCGGGGGGAAGCTCCAGCAAAAGGTTTCCAAATGTCGCCAGCCGCTGCGTGTGTCTGTGGATTTTGCTTCCGATCTGCCCGGTAGGTGGGTGGTGGGTTTTGAAATCGATTTGAAAATTACTCCCTTAAGGTTCGGGGGTGAAATAAACAAAAACATAAAAATAGCAACAACTAGCTAACAATCGCAAAACCTTGCTTGCTACGGTGGTACATGCCCGATGGTGAATGGTGACAGCCGAGTGTACCAACCATGCTGATCCCTATGGTAGAGTAGTGAAAGCTAAACCATCCGAAAGCCACCGAAAATTGCGTACCGAATGCCAGCAATCCTTCCAGCTGCGATACGGGTTTGGATTCTTGAACAGTTGCATTTCGGATGGGAGGGAGGCGGTGGGCCACAAATTATCGAATCGATGAATTTATAATTACAAATTTCGTACGCTGTGGCGTGCGAGGGTTTCACTGTAAAATGGGTTTGCATGCTGAAAGCGCAGGGAACGAAATCCCGAATGCCGGATGAGCAATCTCAGCTAACAGCGAATCTGCATGGCCATTTCCAATTTTGATATGAAAATGCATCTTTGATAAGGGGTTTTGCTTTCAAACATGTTGTCAATGATGGTGCCGTGCGTGTATCCATGCTGGTTAGGGATATCGGATCGGAAAGAGTCTTTGCTGTGAATGTAGATGGGAAATGGCATGAAATTCATTGCAGACGAAATGGATGTTATTTTTACGTTACTTAGTGGCCAGTATTTTACAGCAATAAGGAATCAACCAAAAGTTTGTTTTGATTTGTTTACAGAACATTCAACAGTGAAGTTTTTTTACGTTAACAGATATCGAAATGCAAGTTTAGGAAACCAAAACATACTTGGCTATGATCCTTCGAGATTGCTCCGAGCATTTGTGGAAGAAGAACACCTTTTATAACCAAAAGATGCTCCAGTTTTTAGCTGTGACATACTCTCCAACTTCTTCGCACGTTGGATTTGATTTATACAAGTTATTTTATAAAAAAAAATGCTTTACTTCCTAAACATTTCATGCTTTTAAATTGGCAATGAGTCCTCGAGACATTCTCGTGAAGTGTAAATAAAAATTTTGAGTCATATCGCCCTATGCAGGTATGTGCTTGACTTGTAATAAGTAAGGCATTTCTTTCATATGATACAGAGCATAGATTGCTTGATGTAGCATCTCCGAGGCCAGAGGCTAATATTCTTCCTATATTCGAATTTAGCGGCCTCCTGGGGTTTCCAAATTAGTGTTTTGTTACAGGATCCGTCGTGCTAAGAAGGTTTGTTGACCCCTTATGTGTGGAACGATCATGGAGGAGCCGCTACAACGAAGAACTCTACGAGCTATACGGTGATCTCACCATCGTACAACGAATTATAATTGCCAGACTTCGGTAGGCTGGTCATGTCATGAGATTGGTACCAGACGTTCCAGTCTGTAAAGTATTTTTAAGAGACCCACAATGATACAGAATGAGCTAAAGGCCCAAGCTAAAATAGAGTAGTTGTACTGATGCGTCCGTCAAAACGGCGCTAGACCGTAAGCGGTTACGACAATTTTTGGAACAGGCAAAGCCAGAGTAAATAAATGGCGGATGTAACAGCGAAGTACTCTGTCGATTAGGGCCTCGTCGAATACTCTCTATAAGGGGCTTCGTGTTAGTGGCAGAGGCATGGTGTATTTAAGTTGAAAGGACCTGAATCCCAATATTTGCATGAAATCCTGTGGAAAATTTGTGGCCATCCAAATTCACATTCACCCTGCGCTCGTTCAATAACGGCTAGAGGGCCTCAGTTTATTGCCCCTTTGAAGGATAAATCTGTAATCTGTACAGAACCACAACGCTTAATCTTTGTCCTGCTTGTCTATGACACTACGGAAATACATAGTTTCACCTATGGCTGGATTATCGAGGATTTGAGCGTCACAAGGAATGTCTGATCCCCTGTTTGTACTCACTGTTTATAGATCACTGAGGCCATAGCTCTCAACTTTGAAGAAAACATTGCAGGTTGATAATGTAGAAAGCCTGACGTGACCAACAGTGTCTGCAAGAAGGGCAGCATTTAGTCGAACAACAGAACAAGCTATAGGCATTAATGCTCAGAAAATACCCCTAAACTATAATATAAACACAATTCGACTTAGAACATGAGATAATGTAAGTATTAACTAAGGGATTTCTGTTGAACAGGTATTATTTTTGATGTTTTAAATCTAATAAAAGTAAATTGTAGTTTGATTAAAATATTTATTCAATTTTGTCAAATTCTTACAAAATCTAACAGAGTACCACGATCTTTACTGACTTCACGAATAATTCCGTTTACCAAATGCTCGTTTCATGCTTTCTCTTCCAACCAACCGTTCCATGATAAATACCCCAAAAAAAGCTCCAATGTCAGCAACAATATTGTGCTCCCAACGTCAAAAAAACAGCCCGTTTCGAAATAAGAATTCCCGGATTGACTCCCACCCAAAAGTCTCATCTCATAAAGGAAGCTCAACTCACGCTGTTTGCTGTTATCGTTGTGCTATCTTTTGTTTGGGACATTGATTTTATTTACCCAACCGAGAAGGCAGCGAGAGTGCGAGTGTGTGTACATGTGCTTGAGATTGCCGTTTCTCAATGGAAGCAGCTCCAAAAAAAAAAAACCACAACACACAAATCACAACTCGCTCGGAAGTCAATCCTTTTTGCCTGCCCAAAATTGCGTCTTACCGGATGGAAAACCTATCCTTTTCCACTAGGAAACGAAAAAGGGGAAAAAGCTAATATTCACCGCATTTGTCACCGTACTACACACGCGTCATGCTGATCGATTTGCTCAAAACCCATCCAAAATCTCATTCAAATCGACTTTTCGGGACAATTTTCGGAGGATTTTGTGCAACCGATTTCTGTCACCATTCACCGTACCGCTGTGTGCTGTGTGCACCTACTTCTCGAGTACTCGATGCAATTCGCAAACATCCTCATCCTGCTCAAGGAACGATAAAGAAACGGATCAACGGTTCCCTGTCTCGCAAGCCAACCTTTTTTTGTAAGTCTGCATCTTAACAGGTCATATTAGACTGTGATTTTTCCAATTCACAATCAGAACAGTCTTGTTGCTGTTCTTTGCAACTTGTGGTACGGGTTGTGCATATTGCTTTGGCCAACCTACATCCCAGCCCAAATTCCTGGCACCACACATTCACACATGCAACCATTCCGACTAAGGATCCTGACGAGTGTAATATCAACTTGAAGCACTAGGTACTCCATTCGTCGCGTTTTACTCCTTGAGTTTGAACCGGTTTTTTTTTCGATCTCGAAAGGGGGAAAATATACAACAAAAAAACCCAGGAAACCCGGCCCCTTGTGTACCCAAAATTGCAAATATCCGCCATATTTATTTCAAACAAAGTCCCGATTTCAAGAGCAGCATCGACCGAACCCCTCCGTAATACATGTCCACACCATTCTCACCCACTTGAGGCAGCAGCAGCAGCAGCAACAGCAGACCCACTTGAAGTGTGTCGTTGCCAGCCAATCCTTAGGGCGTATTGGGAGGGTATTTTTTATGTTTTATTTCATTTTCGCCGACTTCCAGTGAGTCTAGCACGGATTTTTCGTTTGAGTGACAAGCAGTAACCGTGAACAGAAATAGGAATACAACGGCAGTAGCAAAAAAAAAATATGAAGAACTCGCCAGCCCGCCCGTCGACGCGCCATTGTTCACAGTAGGTGACATTTTATAAAGCCTCAAGTGTACAGTAAACAATTGAAATGTATGATTAATTTTCCCGTCATCCATTTTGTGGGATCGCTATCGGTGGCGCTTTCCGGGCGCAAATAATCCACACAGGAAGGCTTCCTCAGGGTGCTCTGTGTGTGTTTGTATGCGAGGATAAACGTCACCCGGCTGACGTCAAACGAGCCGAGTAGGTTTGCCTTTATATTGGCAAACAGTATGGAGACGAAATGGGTGGAACGGCACAGTGGGGTGCCTATGAGAGAAAGAAATAAAAAAATCTCCAACAAAAGCATCATGAGGTTGTGTCAAGATGGAATCTCTTGAGCTGACTCCTCCCTTTACGCTTACGCTGCTGATGCATAATAATGAGTGTTTGAGAGAATTCTTTACTGTGATTTTACGTTGTTTTCATATAAAACTTTTATAGCTAAACCTTTCTACTATTTTGTCTTCGATTCGAACGTTTGCTAAAGGTTCGTCATTGTGCTTTGAACTATGATCCATTCGTATAGCTTTCTGCTTAATGAACCTCTTCGAAGGACCAAAACGCTCTCTCTCTCTCTCAAAAGCAAAACTAACAAGCTGATCAACAACAACGGTAACGGAATCCATTCTTCGCATAGCGTTAAACAACAACAAAAAATCCACCACAACTAACGAACGGTTTTTAACGTCGCAAGAAGCTCTCACCGATATCAGCTCGATGGATTTGTGGAGTGGAGTCGCCCGGTCAGCAAAAGAAAAGCGAAGAACACCCAAAGATCATCGTAGAACAAACCGCATAAACCCGTTTCCGACAACGGGGGGACCGGCCGAGAGTTTCGAGTGGGTCAATCGATTGGTCGTCAAAAGAGGGATTTCAAGCGGTGGGATTTTCCGGATAAGAAAGAGCTTCCTCGAGAGGTATAACTCTGCGTTCGCTTATTACTTAGAATTGTGGCTTTCTGTCCTTTGGGACAATGCGTACGATGCTATCGAGGTTTAAGAAGGCGTAAAGTGAAGTTCGGGGCGAAAAAAAGGTGAAGGATGATAACATTACAATGGAGCGATAAAAGTATGCGGAAGCGAATGTTTATTGGAATGAATTAAACACCGGTAGGTAGGAAATTCTTCGTATACGAGCACTGTACTGTATAGCATGATTATATATAATACTGGTAACGAAAAGACTATATCTTCTTTAGACTACATCCAAGAGTCCTCCACACAAATCTATAACACTGGATCCACAAAATCAGACAAACAGAACAAGATCAATGAATCGACACATATTAGCAAAGAATTTCACCTCAATAGGATAGTTTGAACCAATCCTGACTTGCAGTGCATTTTCGAAATTATATTAGAATTCTGACTCTGACTTCAGACTGATCCAGGAGAAAACAATGAAACAGGAGGGATGTAACCAGCGTATACGCAAGATGCTGTTGATCAGATGATTATTGAAAGTATGTAAATACGATATTGAAGTTCTCTATCCTATTGATTTATTTATCTAGTTATCTATTTATGATGTATAAATCGTACATTACAATTTTTAAAATACTTACAAAAAGCTGAAAGAAGAATTGGTAAAATAAATGTGGGAACGATAAGCAGATAAAGAGGCGTTGAAACCAAAGTCGAAAAAAAATTAATTAAACCATCTGAAACACGAGAAAAGAGGATGATTGTTGCAATATATACAGTATGTCGTGTGCCCAATGTCAAATGATTCTGTAAGATGAAGCGATCGTGAAGGAACTTACAAACAGACGAGTAAACTCAAGAAGACACATTTAGCTTGGCGAATCAAGACCAAACAGAAGTCAACGTAATTCGGAAGGTGACATATGTGCAGAATCAAAAATGCGTTTATCAACGACTCATGTGAGATGTCCACTACTTTCTATTCCAGAGGAAACCTCGATAGTGTAGCGTGCAATAATGTGGACTCTAAAATGACACAGGTACAAACACGACGTACAAAGCTGAAGTACATTGTCCGAAGACAATTTAGGTCCCCAAAATCACCATTTGCTCGAATGATGTATTCAAGTCTCTTGTTGGCTTTCACTATAACTTCCTCAACACGTGCTTTGAAGTTCAGCTTGTCATCTAGAATTAAACTAAGCTCCTGAAGATTTACATGGACATATAAAAAGAAAGGTTTTCTTCCTAAACATGCCTACAGTTTCTCAGTAATGGACACACGGAGACTTCAGTAAAATTTTTGTTCAACTTATTGATTTAGTAAGATCTCTGTATTTAGAATATTTGACATAAATTCCTTAGCGTCATTTTTCAACTTATAGCCTATTGCATAGCATGGAAAAATTGTTTTGTAACCTGGAATTAGACCTCAAATATGAGCTTCTTTGGTTTAGCATCATTATGAAGATAAGAAATCCTCCATTTTTTTATCAAATATTTGAGACCGAAGCGTTCGAAAACGCAATCCATTTAAGATAAGCAAAAGATAAGCCCCAAAAATTCATTTCTTCTCTCAATAATCTTTAAATCTAGTTCTTCCACACACACACTCGCCTTCAAACGGCACGGTTGACTTAGCCTCAAAAGCTTTGTTACATGGCCGATACCTTTCAAAAGCGAAACCGCCCAAAACGTGTCGATCGAACGATCGAAAGTTCGATTATTTCCATTTAAATCTGTATGCTAAAAAAAAGCCTAAAAGAAAACTATCACTATCCGTGAAGATGCGAAAGATTAGCTTGCCTAAACGTATCCTATTACAATGCCGTTGAGCGAATAAGATCACCTGACCGACCTGAACCTTCCGGCGGTACATGCTGGATGTCCAACTGACCGGGAAATCGAGTTCTATGCTTCCGTGTGGTATAGTTTCCCTTTACCATTTGTACCTTTTTCTTTTTTTTTTCCTCCTCAATTCGTCCTTTTTGGCACGACCACTTGGCACCTTGGCAAGCACTTCCAGCACACAGCAAAACAAAGCAGGAAAAAACACACACACACACACGGATCGTCTGGATTAATCGTATCATTTCACAAAGAGCTCCCGATAAACTGTGCGAGGGAAGTGGGCAGTAGTCTAGGCGAGCGATTCCCATACGAACGGCCGTTCCCTTTCGAGTGGCCAGCGGTTACACTCCCGGCCGGACCCTTCACTGAGATCGAGGTCCGTTGCTAGCGAACCAACCGTACTGCGGCATAGTTCAATCACAACGCATTACAATTGGGAATTCGAGCGGTTTTTTTGTGTGCCTTTATGCCACCATACGCAACGCACCGAACCCGGGGCGCGAAAATATGAAATGCCTGAGCATAATGAAATGTATATTCGAGCGTCGAGCTTCAGCAACAAAAGAGTCCGCTGCTCCCGAGCTCCCTTTTCGGTCCGCGTCGGTTAAACGGTGCTGCACGGATGCTTATTGCTGCTTGTTTTGTTTGTTTCAGCTGTTATGAAAAATGAATGCCGTGTATGATTGACGTATCCTCGGCAAGTGATGGAGAACTACTTAATTATGTTATTAAAGCGATCCACGAATCGGACGGTTCCCGGATGTGTCCCGGAACGGTCTTTTACGGTCTGTTTTGCTTGGTTTTATTATATCGATGAAGCCGTTTTTTTGCTGTACACGGCACACACTTACACAAATCGAACTTTTAAAATTGAACGTTGTTGAAAGAGACGGCTTCAAACAGGAAATAACGGTAGCGGGATGTTCTATTTTACTATTTAAAGGGCTGTGAAAAAATCGCTTCAAAAACAGGGTGGTTTCAATAATAGGCTATTACGAAATCTACAGTCTAAAGACTTTAGGTTTTAACTGTGATTTAAAATTGTGTTCCAAGGCGAAGGGAAAATGACTTTACGCTACTCATGGATAGGCTTTGAAGATGTTACAACGCAACAGGATTATAGGATTACAATTTTTAACCAAATTTCCAAGATCTAATACCGCTTATCTATCTTGTGCTGATATCTTCTTCTTTCTTGGCCTAACGACCTCTTAAGGTCATGCCTGCCATTTCTGGCTTACTAGACTTATTAGTACCGCATAGTTGGATAGTCAGTCCTCACTATGGGGGAACGGCCCAGATGAGACTTGAACCCCGGTCCTGCCGTGTGAAGACCGGCGCCGCTGTCGCATCACCACCGGGTCGCTGATATATTTAACCTAAAAACAATTAGATTTTTAGCGTTACTGGTCGCTTATCGCTTATCTTTTTAATTATTAATCCCATCGCAGGACTAATGGTTAAAATTAAGTCTAAGAAGACTGAAATATCTTGGTCTTGGTCTATGGTCTAAATACATTTGTGGTTTGTGTCATCTGGTGTTATTTAAAAAGACGTGACCAACCCACTGCAGTATAACGCATCTAATGCACTTTATTAGATCAGGATTTCTCGACAATGCTCAACAAAAAAGTCGACGACAAACTTGCACAGATCTCTTTATGACCATCCTTATTCAAAAGTCGGGACTTCTTCTTCTTCTTCTCTGGCTCTACAACCTCGGAAAGTCTTGGCCTGCTATTTCTAGCTTTCTATTCTTTCTCTTCTTGTTAGTCCTGCGTACGGGGAGGCGGTCCGACGGGATTCGAACCCCGGTCCTACCGTGTGAAGGCCGGCGCCGCTATCGTATACACCATCGGGCCGCCCCTACAGCGGGCGGTAGGGACAGCATTTGTAAATAAATTCGTAATTGCTCTAAAATATTCAATTTCTTCTGTAGAGATCTTCAATTTTGTAGAGAATGTAGATGGTTTCAGCGTAAATTAAATCATTTTATGGAGTGGCATATGTCATTTGCTCCTGAATTATACATATAATGAGTTCGAATACGTAAAGGAACCAAATTGATTAAATAGAGGAACAATTGGACAAAAAAGGAGTTATAGAAGAGTCTTTTTTCGATAGACTTATCCTGGCTCAAGAGTATATCCGTGTAGCATATTTTCTCTGCATGAATCAGTAGCAGAGGGTATGTAGGACATCCTTGAGCTCCGATGAGGTTTCTATAATTCTCCAAGTATCCTTGAAGCCTTGATTCCACGGCGTCCCAGGAGATGCATTCATGCGAATGATGTTTAGGCTTAGGTCAAACCATTTTGCATTGGGCGGACATCTCCAACGGACAGGTCAAGTCGGCTGCAAAGCATGCGGTCTGTTATATCACGTTATATATCCTCCATTCTCCAGGCTCTTGTGTGGAGTACGAGGCTACTCAATCTGTCTTATTGGAAGCATTCCAGTGCATTAGAAGATCGCCTGATGCTCCTATTCAGGATCTACACGAGGTTAAGATTATTTTTTTGAGATTTTCGAACAGCTTTTGTGAGTAAAGCTACTGTGTTAGTCTGAGCGTTATATGAGCTTGGTACATCATTGGCGAAATATCCTGGATGATCCAGAACACGGCACATCATTGTAAGGACTAGTGAGCCTTGAAGGAACAACGGATACTCGGACGAACAGAACATTCCAGGGCTTGAAAGAAATATCTCCAAGATCTGCCGCTTTCAAGCACACTGAAAATATGGTGTCCTTTCACGATACAGTCCCCCGCTTTAGGCAGGACAAAAAATCCAACGAAATAGCCTAGCTCATCCAGGAAAAGGTACCCTTTGAAATACAAAATAATTTAATAAATATTCAGTCAGACACTTAACACTTAACATAGGTAAGGATAATTTGTCCAAACTCATTGTATGTAAAATCAATCGCAAATAAATTTAAATCTCAAGCTTAAAATGGTGTTTCAAAACACACCACATCTTGTCATAAGTCTCGATAGGTCTTCTATAAAATAATAACCATCGCATACATACGATACATACGTATCGTCTACTAGTTTACTAGTTTTTTATACTGTGATCTTAAATTTCGAAATTTAAAAAAAGGATAAAATAAAATGTCCGATCAAACCTGCTTAAAAAAAAGTAAACCGATAGTCGTTTCCGATTTCCACAACACACCAACCGACGTTAAAATTATGCATTACAAACCCCATATTCTTCGTGTCTGCACCATTACAATGCAATGTACTTTTTTGCGCACCCTTGTTCGACAGCTGTGTGCCGCTGTGCACACCGTAAAGCTCATTACGGTGTTGCGTGGAAAACATTGAAACAAACAAAAATGTATTTCATGTACAATGTCCCGGTAACTGATTACTTAATTGCAGCCGGCGTACGCAATGCACTTTCCGAACAATAACACACACCGAGGACACCGAGAACTGGTGCGGGTGATGGTGGTAGTGGATGATGCAATTAATGCACCGTATGCCACCGTGCAATACAGACTGACGCCTGCAGCATCCTCGGTTCGGTTTAAGCTCGTCTTACTCGTTCTCTCGTTTGAAGTCCCAGCGCCCGAGCACCCGATTCCCTTTTAAATGCACTATCGAACAATTACCATTCGAGAATTAACAGCAGCACACAAAAAAACGAACACACACACACACGAACCAACAACACGTGAGCCTTTCGCATCCACAACCAAACAAAACAAAGTTGTTGTGGATACAGAAAAAAACCCTCTAAAAGTAAAGCATATAAAGGTGTATCAGTGCCGAACAGAACAAAAACACAACATGCCCAGCAAAGTAAACAGTGTACGGGAGGATTATACCGATCCCGACAGCCCAGCATACAAACCGCCGAAAGCGCCAGTAGCGATTACAATTTGCTGACAGACTCTATAGTCTCTCATTAGCAGTATACGCCCGAACAGAAAAAGGGGTCTCTTCCCAGAGTTCCCAAGAGAACAAGAGAGAGAGAGAACAAGAATTGACGCCCTCGAGACATATTGGTGCGTGTCCTCTTTTGCGTATCCTTTGTAAAAAATTAAACCGCTTCACAAGTCCCTACATCCTGTTAACTCCTTTCGAGGCCGGGTCCTTTCCAGCTTAATCCTTCAAATCCCAGTTCTTGCAGTTCGCTTTTCTCCAGGTTTTTTTGTCTCTTTCTATCTCACTTAATCACATTTGTTGTTCGCTCCTAGTAGCAATGGGTGCATCGCACTGGGACCTTAAACTGTTCCCTTTCTATTTTGTCGTTTGTTTGCGTTTGCGAACGATTTGTCCCAACGTTTTAAGTTCTCTGCATCCTTTCTTTTCTTCCACTTTCTATTATGCACTTTTTTGTTTTGAGAACCTTCAAGAGAGTTTGTGCATTTTCTTGTTTGTTTGCTATTTGCTTACTGCTTCAAACGGTTCAAACTTTGTTGTGCCGAAGCACAATAGAGGCACAAGTACCGATGCTGCTTGTGATTACGCCGTACGCTACACATGCCTAAGAAAGGTGAACATGAGCCGTGACGCTGTATGCTCAATTGAACGGCCAATGACATTTTTTTTACCGAGCAGTTGCATTGTTTGTCGTTTAGTTTTGAACGCTTTTTACCTTCGGTTTTTTTGGCTAACTTTTTGGCTAACGCCTGGGTGCCACCGTGCAGCCTTAATGTCACCAGAAACGCTCAATTTAGAACGGATTCGGCACGGTTCAGGGTTCAAAAGAAAAGGAATATGTTTCGATTTTGAGATTACTTGTGTAACTGTGACAGTTTCCCTTTAACCTTGCGGCTTATCCTGTGGCACATCCTTTTGCGTTTGTTTGTGAGCTGTACCCTTTCAGTGTATTTTACTGTTCCATTGTAATGTTTTCTTGAAAAAAACAGTTTGTATTTTTTCCGATTTAAGTTAAAGTAACTAAGGATACTAACGTTTACTCTCCAGAATGATAAAGACAATATGAGATAATCCTGAAATGCGTAAGACAACATACTTTTAGCATCAGATTTTTAGAATGTTTTTGATTTTAAAAAGAGATATTTCCTGCACATTTGCAACTTAATTGTAAATAAATTTTAAATGGCATTAAAAAATTGTGTCTAAAACATTTGTTCATTTTCTTTTTCTTGGAACCAATCATTTCTTTGGCGATATCGAGTGTTAAATGGTTTATTTGAATTATGATTGCTTTATATTTTGGTTTAGGCCTTATTACACACGTTTCTTACATTGTTTATTACCAAGTTACATTTGGAGACGTCTACCTAAACAAAGTTGATTGGTGATGATGTGTGTGTAAAACAGAAGACTGATGTTGCATAGAGTAATTGTGCATTTAAGAGTATCGTAAGACACGTCGTTACCGTCGGCTATTGCCGTGTTAGCTATGATAACCGTCTTCATTTTCTGGAGAAGACATGAACTTTTAATGGAGTCCAGTTTTAACAAAAAATTGAGTGTGTTGTACTGCAAGAGAGTTGACGTAACATTCGGAGCATATAAATCGGTGTCTAGATCTAGATGCATTAAATGAATAAAGGTTTCTTGATCGATTCTACACTCTTCACAATGTATATGCATCAAGAGATCGTCAGTGATCTGTTTCAACAAGAAGCATGGACCAATATGGTGCAGCAGCTGATCGTAAAGGGTTTTTTTCTAAGCATTGGCATTGGCATTGGCATCCTCTGCCAGCATAGTCCAGGACTCGTGCCCGTAGAGAACTACCGGCCGTATCAATGTGCGATAAATGGCGCATTTCGTGCGTTGTTGGAGTCTTCTGGATCTCAGGAATTTGTAGAGCCCGTAGTAGGCACGATTCCCCTGGATTTCGCTGCTTACGTTGTTAGCCGAAGTAGCGATCGTGCCAAAGTAGCAAAACTCCTCTACTATCTCAAGATCGTCTCCGTCGACCAATACTCTGTTTCCGACGGAGACGATCTTCTATCACGGTCAGAGCACTCCTCAATCCTCAGAGGATCCTCAATCCAATCCTATCGGCTTCGCGTTTGAGTCGGGTCTATTAATGGTAAAATTGGGAAAAGTCGTGTTAAATTCATAGTCTACAGTTCTCATAATTATAAGAAGCATTTTGTTGTGAAAATTTCGTGAAGGAATCATCTTGTTACGTAGAATGAAAAACAAAACAATATCAACACTAGAAAACCATAACTTGAAAATCGTTTGGAATTGAGATAACATACATCCTTTAAAGACTTAATTTTCACCAGAATATTGCAACAATATTAGACTATGCATTTAAAAGTTATCAGCCTTCTAAGTTGCTGGCTATCCGAGTGGTCGGTTGCCTGGAATAAAGTTTAGTCTTGTATTCAATTTTTTATTTAGTACAACTCCTTTACCAAACTCAAGTCTAAATTTTTTTGACATCCATAATGGTCCAGAGAATTCAGAGATAAGTCCAAGAAACGTATATATTCTTAATTTTTAGTTACCTCATTGCTGTCCTACTTTGAAATAGATTTGTACAAATATACATCCTAAAAGTCATCTCTTCTCGGCCTAAATAAATTTGAAAAACAATTTTATTGTTCTTTAAACGTTCTCTTTGACGCTTGTCTTAATTTTCAATCCAGAGAAGTAGAGAGGTTCTGATTATTCGTCTAACGCTTCTATTTTTTCGCAAACCATGGATTGCATTACATCGATACATCTTCAAGCAAGTAATGAATCTTTATCGAGTCTAGCAAATGAACCTACATATAAACCTATTTTGTACAAATTATAATCCATTTATTCTATCAAAGACTGATGATGCTTTATGCTCTGCTCGTGAGTGTATGACATGATAGATTATTAAAAAAAGTCTTCAATTCTATTGTTGTTTTGTGAATAATAAATTCCTAATCTTGCTTGAAAATTGTCCTCACGCTGCATGTAGTTAAGTCGTCAAAACTTTTGTACATATATCTATAACACTCGTAATCTAATACTGTCACAGTAAAAACGCTTAAAAAGAAAGTATATAAATTATTTTTCATCCTACAAAAAAACCGGCGAAATCTTATCTATCTCTTCTAAGGGATGTTCTAAGTAAGTTACAAAATTTTACCCCCCTCTTTTTACCGGGTAACAAGCAAAACAATATTGAAGTAAACGGCAAACAAAAAACATTCCACATACAAGCTGCACACTTGCCGGTAAGTACCGACGGCAAGTATGAAGAAAACTTTTCCCGAACTCTTCTGCCAAACGTTCCACGGCGGGTGATGTACCGAACAGACAAAAAAAAAGTAAACTCATCCTTCGCCGAACACTTTGCCAAGTGTAAATCCAACACCGTAAAGCACACCGTGCGGTTTGCCGTTGCCAAACAAAATTCTCCTCCCTTCTCTTCACCCCTTACTACACCACTCCCTCCTCCCCCCTTTTCCACTCATCTCACCAACGAGAAGCAGCAGTAATGGGGTGGATAAAAGACCTCCACACCACTTTTGATCACAACTTTCTCGTAATTATGGCCCATGTGTGTGTGTGTGTGACTGTCAAAATGGAAAAGCTTAACGTCTGTGTGTGCGTGTGTGTCAGTGTATGAAGGAAAGCTGACAGCAAAAACCTTCCATAGCAACACCATAGCAACACCACATAGCACGTACAGCGAAGAATGATGTTCCTGATGAGGTGATGCACGCTAACAACATTGTGTGTAATCAGCAAAGTATTAGCCATGCATGTGTCTCCGTGTGTGTGCGTGTGTGAGATGCTGTAAGTGATGGTTTATGGAAAGCTTTTCGCAACTTCATCCGACAAAACCTTGGCCGTCGGGGCAGGAAACGAGCGAAACCGAGTAGAAGGAGTTAATCCTACTTTTATTACTTCCATCACCAGGCGCCTCCATCAAATATATTCTCACCCGTTTCCCAACAACAGTTTCGGTCGGTCGCTTCACAACACTTCCCTCACTCACCGTTTCGCTTTCACTCACACCTACACAAAGCGACAGTGCGCTGCTCTCTCGTTCTAGCACACAACACTCTAGCAAAATTGGATCGTAGCAAAGATAAAAGGAAACGGTTCGGTCCGAAAAAGGGGACGCGACTGTGGATTAATTGAACTAAATGAAAAGCTTTTAAAACACACGTTTGCAGTAGAGAGGTGAGATCGGCTTTGGGTGTGTATGTGTGTGAGTGAGAGTAAGCGAAGACGAAGAACATGGCATGGAGAGCTACGTTGATACACATGAGCAATTTTGTCACCGGGCGGAATGAATTTTCCTCTACACACCTTACCGCTGTTGTTGGTGCTGTTGATAATGTGCAATTTGTGTGAGTGTCTTGCTTTGGAATCTTATTTCATGCCTATGTGACATGTGTGGGTACTACACCTGGGTTTTCTGTAATCAGAAATCTGTGGTTTTAGTCAGCTTGTAAATTATGTAAAACAAAAATAAAACTTATAACACTTTTGTTACTGTTTTTTATTTTGTGTAACTAATGTCACGACATAAAAGTAGGATAGAACTATTAGTAGAAACGAAAAGAATGGATAAATTAATTTGTAAAAGCAAAATATTGAAACAATAAATTGAATAAATCAGATTTAAACGAAAACTAGGGGAAATCGAGAATAAATATCAAAATATATGCGAAAGAAATACACGTTACATTGTCACACAGATCAGAAAACTAATGTCTAAATATTGAAGTTATTTCCAAAAAGTTGTAGAAACCAAAAATTATATAGAAATAACCCGCAAAGAACAAAACATAAAGTGGTATACAATTACCTATAGTTAAAACAACTATAAAATAATAAAAAAATACGCAACTTATAATAAAAAACATCATTCGCAAGTAAAATATGTTAAAATGCTTTAAAAACATGAATAAAAACTAATCTTCTATCGGCAACGACAATACAGTGTTTCTCACTTGATAATGCAAAGTTACCTATGATTTTTGCAAACGCTCCATACGAAATCGTATGTAGCGTTTGCAAAAATCATAGGTAACTTTGCATTATCAAGTGAGAAACACTGTAAGTACAACTTGCAAGAGTTTATAATGAAACAAAAAAGAAAGACAACTTACGATAGTAATGTAAATGTGTAAAATATATTCATAAATCAGCAGTAATTGTAGCTACAGAAATTGAAACAAGAAAATAGCTGCTACTAAAAGGATGATAAAATTCATAGCAAAAAAGGTACAAAAAAGATATAAAACTATAGAATCTAACTAACGATGATAAAATAAAAAAATTGAACAATTTTACAATATTGTTAACAAGTACTACATAACCTTAAACTATAGTTTTGTTTTACGTGATAGCCATCAGTATAAAAAACCAACTTATGACACTATTATTGCTGTTGTTAAACGTGTTTAACAAATAACAAAATATCAAAATAAGACGGAAAAGATAATATAAAGAAAAACCAAAACTAAACGAAAGCAATGTACAAAACTTAAAATCGTCATATATTTTAATACAATAAAAAGAAAATAATAAGTATGTAGATTTTCTATTATGCCACGTTGGTAATAAAATACAACAACTCACCTTGCTACATACGTTAAAAGCATTGAAGCAATCCTAAAATCTAACAGCAACATGTAAAACATCGCGTTGATATTCAATTTTCCTCACACATCCTGCTCCAGTGCTGTTGATAATGCGCAATTTGTACGAGTGTCCTTACAAAATCTTGTACCGTGCTCGTAGTAGTATGCGTTAATGTGTGTAAAAGCCAACACTCTCAGGCAGGATGGGTAGATGAAACATATTGTAACGCATCGGCATCATCAGCACAACATCGTCACAAATAGCAAAGACGAAACAAAGACGTTCAAAGATTGACGCCATATCGTTTCGCCATCTCTCGGTGGATCTTCGTACAAACAAACGAGTCTGAATAATGCAACGTATCCTAATAACGATAGGATACAGGACGTACTGTCACAGCGCTGATGGGATATTGCGACAAACGAGATGTTGCTGGCATGAAGACAACCGTATGGAGACAAAGGACCGGGGACATGTTATTGTGTGTTATATATGTATGTGGATATGGAGAAGGATGTGTGTGTGTGTGTGTGTCCTTTCCGTACATAAGACAACGCTTCAGACATCACATTGTCCCCAAGCAAACCCCGAAGTTATACAACAGCGGGAAAACAAAACAGTAGAAAGGACACCAGTAGACTTCCATCTTCCTTCATCACCGGGCCCAAGTGTCATTGATTTCAATTTCGATTCCAATGGAGATGGCACACACACACCCCAGAAGCTGTGACAAATAACTGCCTTTGCTTAATGTTGTTTTGCCGATCTTCTAACCTCACTAGTTCGCCCCACAAAGCGAGCATGAAGATGACGCAAATATCCCCTACGACATGTCCATCACTTCTACCACAATATTCGTGTGTGTGGGTGTGTGTTGGTAAGCTGTAAGTGTGCTTGGTGTGCTGTTATATACACATCGCCGTGTGTCCATGTCTCTCCAAAGCTTTTTTTTTGTGCCCTCCCGCTCTACGTCAAATGGAAAACCACCTTCCGGGAAAGCAATGCTCACCACAGCACATCCTCGCTCGAGGAAAATAGCAGCAGCGACAGTGTAAGCGAACGGTTCGTTTTTACCGAAGATGAATGTGTGCGTGTGTGTGCCAAAAAGGAAAAGGAGCAATCAACTTCCGAGAAACGAGAAGCGCAGGTCAATCTCGAAACCGAATGGAGACGGAACCGAAATGGAGAAGCGGGCGAGGACGAGCGAGCAGCATAAACATAATGGCGTTGCCTTGAGGGTGACACAACACGCCACCGTTATGCGCCATCCCAAGAAGGGTGCGACTTCCCGCTGCACACACACAAACACACAACGACACACACATCGAACGACACCCGGAGCTCAAGTCAAACAAACCGACCAACCAACGAGCGACAACGCCAACGTCTCGCTCGCGCCCGGGGGACAAACTTTCTGCCACACTGCGTATCGCGCGCCTGTGTACGTGTGTGTGTGTGCGTTCTTCATCCTGTTCTTCTTCCTTTCTACCAGGATTAGAGCGCAGCACAGGGACCACCGTTTCGCAGCTGAAACCAGATACCGAGGGTGAAGTTTTGGGATGAAAAAAGAGGAAGCGAAGTGTGTTGGCGTAAAGAGCCGACAAAGGGAAGAAACGAAAAACAAGAAGGAAGGCAGCAAGCAGCGCCCAAAAAAAAGGACATTCAAGGCACCGCAACACCCAGGTGCCCAGGTTGGCAGTCGAGCTCGGTTCGATCGAGCTCGGTTACCGGTATAAGCCGAAGGTACAGGCAAGCGATAGGGTGCGAGAAAAAAAGCTGCAGATTTGTACTGCAGAAGTAGAAGAATGGCGCTGGGGCGTTAGGGAAAAAAATAACTGTGGTTGTCATTTTCCTGGAAGCCAGCGGTGTGATATAACTGAAATAAGCAAAAGTTAAGTCTTACGATACGGTTAGCATAGTTTGAAGTCATAAAAAGTAGATAAAAATGCATGTAGAAATAAAGCATTACACAAAAATTAATGCAAGCAAACAAATAAGTACCAAGAAAGAGATAAAAATGTATGTGTTAAAATATATAACAATTAGTAAGCTGTATTTAGACGTAAAAATAAAAAAAATAATATAAAAATATGCATAAAACAGGAGAAAACAACGATAGTTACGGCAGAACTACACTAATACCAATCAACAAAGATAAATAATAAATATTAAATGAAATAAAGAAATGAATAAGTGTAACAAAAACCATTAGAAGTATCTTACGATAAGTACACTTTCTAGTAAAACATAAAACTGAACATAAAATAGACAAAACAATTCAAAACACAAAAATAAAGGAAAACACTCGACAAAACCAAATTAAAATGTTACATTCACTTACATTTGAAAACAATAAAAATTTCACAATGTGTCTAACAATATTGAAAACTAAGATGTTCTTAGTTACTTGACTATATTACTGAACATCAAATGCTTGAAGAAAGTATTTAAAATAATATATAAAAAAAATAATACAGCAGTAAAAACAATAACGAGCATACTTTTACCGAAAAGAATCAACAAAGATTAGTTGAAAGTATAATAATTCATAAAACTGGAAAAGAATAAAGACAACCAAAGCTACGGAGAGTTCAAGGAAGCTAGAAGCATGATAAAACTAGGGTAAAAAAACTTTATAAAAATAAAATAAATTAGACAAACGTTTTTTTTATCTACATTAAAAAAAATTGTTGTGCTAAGTGGTGGCTGAACATAAAAATCGGCTAAGAATTATTTTTAAAAACGTAAAAAGAGCTATAGAAGCAAAAATAGCATAAAAAATCAATTCAAATTGAATCAACAAAGATTAGTTGATAACAAATGAATTAAACTGCATTAAACTAATGATAATGATATTAAACTAATGGTAAAACATAAAACTAAGATTTAAACTAAGTATAAAACTACATATCACAAAGGTGAATGCAAACAAACAACAAAAAGAAGTTAAAAGTTTAGTTTTTACATTTGAATACAATAAAAGCTTAAAAAGTGGATAAATACTAATTAATAACAAGCAGTAAAATATAAAAAGAGGGGAAAACAACAGTGATTCCACTCTAATATAAGAAAAAAATTCAACAATTAACAAATATTTTGAGTCGTCCCCAACAATTGCCAATTCACGACAAATTAAATTTCCATGTAATAAAAGTAATAAAAGAGAAAACAAGATTTTCAAAATAGAACAAAGATAAAAAAAATTTGGAACGTAAAAAATTATAAAGGAAAATAATGTTTCAAGTAACAAAACATACATACAGTAATACAAACCTTATAATTTAGTTTCAAATTGGTGTAAATCATCCTATAACACATTAAAAACACATAAACAAAATCTATACTATACAAGAATAATAGTAACTCAAATAAAATTGATTATATTCTACTAAAATAGTAAAAGAATTAGATAACATACATGCAGAGGAGATAAAACATGTTCTTCTACTGCTGTTTCATATTGTTGGTTCTCTGTTTTATGTGGTTTTTCGTTATTTATATTTCTGTTATGATTTTCTCTTCTATTTTCTAAGTTTTACTGTATCTTACTTTCAAAGATTTAATTCTTATACTATTCTCTAAAATAAACTGATGTTAGTATGAAAAGCAACATCGTTCAAATAAGATGAGAAGAAACCCAATAAATATTTATACGAGCGATAAAAATTAGTTCAACGTATAAACATTCTGATTTAATCTAAATAGTTTAACGTTCTCACTTCTACTAAACATTATCCACCGACCAAAGACCGAACCACGTACCGATACTAATTTTGTGAAAACTTTCTCCAACCGCCGTGTCATCGTTTTTCCTGACGCTGATTGCATAAATTTCCGCTCGAAGCCTGGGCTGGCCGTGCTGGCTGCTCTTTTACGTTCCCGGCGCTCGGTACGGTTGACTGTGCTAAAATATTTACCCGATAAATAAATGCGACGCGGCGCCATCGCAGTCACCTTTGCCGCGAATAAGCCGAAAGTACACTCGCACCCACCACGCTCCCGCACCGGTCCATGTCCCGTGGCCTTGATGGCGTCTATGTACCGAGCGGTTGGGTTTGGAGCTTTCCATCGGTAGGACTTGATGGGGGCATGATGAAGCGACCGACAAACTAAGCAAACATGGCAGCAGTAGCAGCATCATCACCAACGCCCGAACGCTTGACACGTTGAGTGTGTTGCCATAGTGACACAACCGACACCAATGCACACGCGCCCAGCAGCCCATCCTTTTTGCGCTTCGGTCGAGCTTTGGATGGGGATATGGCATGGCGTGGCGTTGGTGTGGGTGGTTTAATGCTGTGTTGCAAGAATGGAAAAAAACGGAAGCCCAGAATCCCTTATGCTCACGGATTCCAGGAGTGCTATTCAATTTACGGACGCATCCTTCCGTGACAGATTTTTTTTTTGGTTCGTTTTTCTTCTACTTTCCTTTCAACGCTAGCTAGGATGACTCATAGTTGATTGTGACTAGAGGTTTTTTTTACTCTCGAAAGGTTGGCTTCGGCGTTTCAGCATATTTTCTAGGTTGTTTTTTGCTCTCGTATCACTCGATTTTGGCATCTTTCGGACGGGAAATCGAACTAAAACTTGGTCTCATTAAAAGTAAAGCCACACCTCAATATAGTGGTGGAAAAACTAATGGAAAATTTTGTGATTAACGAAAGACAACAACAAACCAGGATAAAAAGTCATGGAAAATAAAAAGCCCAAACTTTTAGAAAGTAGTTTTAAAACCTTAACCACACTTTTCGTTCCTAAAACCACCAATAAACTTTAGGGACAGTTTGTGGTAGGTTTTAAGTTACCTTCCGATAAAAAAGTAGGGTCGGGAGCTGTCCTTTCTCGTACATGGCCAGCAATGATTGTAGCTGATTAATAAACCGCACCAATCAAACTAGTTTAAGCGCAATTTAAGGCACCACAAAGTTGAAGGCTTCCTGGATAATTATTTTGTTTATTATTTATCGATTTTTACTGAAAATGCTAAATGGTAAAGTCTCGTTTAAAGGACAAGAATAGTAATTAATAAAATAAACGACCAACCAACCATATAAATCTGCAATACAATAGTAATTTAATTAAGTAAATATTATTTAAAGCTAGATTTTAATCTGTCATTACAGATGATTTAATAAAAATCTCGCCAACATTGTAATAAACAAATGACTAAATTAAGAAAATAATAAGAAAAGTTAAAAATTCATCAAGGTTAGTGATAAGCTTATTTAACTTGGCTTACTAACACTAAATTAAACAAATCAAAAGAAGCTGAAAAGTGAAGTAAAACTTAATAATATGAGATACTTCTTCACTAACGAATACAACAACATATTTAGGATGAACCTTACCCCAAATAGTGTAGATAAATGATGATGATTATTAAACAATAAGTAAAACATTAAAGGGAAAAATCAAGCAACTATACCGAAGAAGAAAAAAGAGAAGCGAAAAAACGAGAATAATTAATATATAACCTTAGGTAAAGGAAAAACTGAGTAACTCTTTCATTTTCTGTGTCGCTAATAGACTTAGTATGAACCCTACCACGACGATATCAAATATTAATAACCTCATTCCCAATTCTAGCAGAAATACTTTCAAACCTAAATTATTCATCATTCATTAATTGTAACTCAATTTACGATATCCTTTCCCCGATGCGAGAACAGCGGACAAAACGCGTGTATTAATATCATACGCCTTTTTCCGCTGTCCAAATCTCAACCCTCAATCCCTTTTTGCTGTAAGTATTAATGTATTAATTCTTTCGGATCAGGCGCACGATATCATCTTACACCGGGCCACCCTTTACCGGGGTAATTGTTCCCCGGGGAGAACAGTTACCAAGATGCCGACGCTTAACGAGGAATTAATAATGATATCTCCATTACGACTCAATCCCTTCTCCGACGGCCATGATTGGATTTGGCGGCATCCATTTGCGGAAAAACGGATTTTCCTCTGTTTCCTCCTTTGAAACACAGTATCCAGTATCCAGGCCCTGGTGTCCAAGCGGTGTCCAAAAGACTCATCTTCGCCCAACCCTCAGACTGGTCGAAAGATTTTCAATGTGATAAAAAGCTGCCAACGACGAACTGTGGCCAAATCCCACTTCATCAACGCATCCGGAATCCTCTTGTCAGTCTATCCGCATCGACGACACAATGTTTTCGCCCTTTGAAGTAGTTCGCCCGGGTGCCACTCTTCAAAGGGATGATCCAAAATAATAATAACGGCTTTACATTATCAACCGATGTCACCAGGGACCAGCACAGGACACGGTAAGAATCTGCACAGCGCGCACCGTACGATAAATAGCCCTCGAGGAAAAGGGCCGTACATGGATGCAGTCGCTGGCACGGCTCTACATTATCGAGCACATGATGAACGATGTGTCAGGTCCACAACCACCGGAACCACCGATGGTGACTGCTTTGACTGCTTTTAATCGACGGCGCATCCGACGGCGACTAGCGTTTGATTGCGAAACCCGGAGTGTCCGGGGCGATGATGACTTCCGCGCGCAAGGGACATCTCGGAACCTTCCCGATGTATAATGGCGTGCGCTTGCTGTTGCTGTACCACACGCGAGCTGTATTACTAAAAGCACCCATTCGCATTCCCGGTGTGATCCATTCGCCAGCAAACTCGAACGACAGTCGGTGGCGGTGGGAGAAAATTGCTCACTACTTCAAAGTGGCAAATCCCCTTTTCAATTTTCTAAGCGGAAGATGAAGGCATAAAATTTTAATGCCCAAGCATAACTCAATTTCGTCCCCCGGGCTGTCCTCGTGTCGTTCGGTAAGAGCATCGGGCGCATCGAGCATCGATTCTGGATCTTTTATCTGCTCACACACATACGAGGGGATCGTTCGTTCGTGGAAAATGGATTCACAATCGAATCATACGAACGAACATTATCTACTGCTGCTCCCGGTCTCGTGGCACACCTTTCCTTTTTTTTTTTGGATAGGCTTCGCTTTGAGGACACCACGACGGTGGCTTTTAAACCAGCTAAAGCTGACCATTAAACTGGCACGTTGGGCAAATGATGAACAGTTTTTTATAGATGGAAACACTTGAACGAATCGTTTTTCTTTATTTGCTTTCAAACGATTTTCATTTCGTTTGTTGTGGTTTGACGCGATTTGAACCATATGGTGAAGCAAAAATCTAAACTTAACTTTAATTTAAAGAAAGGACATAAATTTACTTCTAAATTCACTTATCTAGGAACACATTTTCATTGAATTTTCAATAAAAACTCATGCAAATAATAATGAACAGAAATATCCCTAACTTTGAAATATGACCGTAAAGCGCCATCTATTGGTTTGTAGCGCAAGTTATGCTAGCATTTTCAAAAGGAGAATCAAACATGGGCAGTTTTGTTGCATTTATGCGCTTTTAGAAATTAAGTAATGAAACCGTTTAGTCTTTTGTAAGTTATTCAACTTACCATATATATGATTCTAACGATTTCATTTCTCTCCGTTCTTTGCATTAGTTCATCAGTAGTATATTGAATTGTAGTAAAGAAATTGTATTGACATTACTATCACAGCGGTCTTACTCTCTGTGTCCTTATAAATCAGGAAATGCAAACGTTTTTGCCTTCTTCACCGATCGTTCTGCAGGGCGAGCATTTAGATGTTTACCGAAGATGGTCACTACCTGATCTTTGCAGATCACTTCAAACTGGGAATCGTTTTTCGGTATTGCTAGAAGATAACAAAAAAAAACGCTTTCTTAATCATTCTACCGTAAATATGTCTGCTCTTCTTACTTACTGCGTAATTTGTCGTCCTTCGACACCATTTTGAAGGTTCCTTTCGTGTCTAGCACTACGATTCCTTTCATTCCTACCACGCTGGACTGTTTCGACCGAACGATATGAATTTTTGCTCCATGGTAGTCTGCCTTCAGCAAGCTGGCTCTAAAGGGACGGAAAAGAAGCACAATTACAATCGTTAGGACATTGTACACAAAACGTATTAGACGCGTATTAACATACACAACCGTATTGTATCGGGCTTCGGTCACGTCTGGCAATTCGGAAGGGAAAATAGTTTGGTAATACCCACGCCACATTCGGTGCAGCTTTAGTGCGTCGTCGTACTTAACCGTGTCGGGTGGCAACGTGTACAGGCCCAATTCTTTGATCTCTTTGCGCGAAAGTTTCTTTTTCTGCTTCTCATGCTGCACCTTCTTTTTGGTCCTGGAATGCACGGGATCGAGGCTGAGGTACTGTTTAGTTGCTAGCACGTTATCCCGATCTTCCGGATTCACAAAGTTAACCATAAACGAAGGGCCTGCAAATAAACGTGAAAGGATGGTTGATGCAGGGAGGTGTGTTGAGTGCTAATACAAAATTAAATAAATTTACCTTCCATGCCGAACAAATGAGCGGGACATGCGGTTTTGTGGATTTGTTTGGATGTTTTGTTTACAAAAATTGACATTTCTCGAATGGTGCGCCGTACCGCTGTAAGCAAACCACATGGCGGGCAACCGATCTCACCCACACTATCATACAATTGTTTATTCGGTATCAACGATTTAAAGTGGCCGTTGTACAAAATGGTTCTACTGGTGGTTTCTAGTTTCTATTGCTAGCATCTTATCTAACGCATTTTATGCTGTTTAATTTTGATAATAGTCGTCTTTCACAATCATGACAGTCAGAATCCAGCAGCCTCTGAGATCTCCATGACGTTCAGGAGACTCGTCGCAATTTCTCCCAGTTGTTTGTCCGTCGAATCTCTCATCGTTTTTATCATTGCCCACGGAATCTGCAAGAAAAGCTAAGATTTATCAGTTTCTAATTTTACACACTAGTTTCCACTTATGATCACCTTCTCTGGCAGTGCCGATGGAATCCCGGCCTGAAGTGATGTACTCAGCAAGCGATAGATTATTGCCACCGCAACAGCTACCACATCCGTAGGATCGTTTAAACTCAGACAACGAAGCACACAACTGACAAGCTTTTCCTCGCTCAGCATAAAATAAGCAACCGGATCTTCCAGCGACATATTGTACGCGAACGTAAGCACCATTCGCTTCATCAAGCGGAAGTGTGTGAAGCTCCACCGTTCCTGATCCAGCACCATCTTTTTCATCAGCTGCACCATTTCTTCTTGCTGTGCCAGAAACGCTCTGCCCTCGGTAAATGCCGCCAAATTCGTGATTGCTCCTAGTACCGATATCACAAATACGTGTTCCGTAGATTGCAACGGTGGCGGATTGATACCGTACGCCATTAGAAACGAATCAATCAAGCCCTTCGTCAGTGCACAATATTTTTGCATCGTTTCTTGGGCTTGTAATAGCATTTTAACGTTCGATTGACTTTTGAACGATTTCCACACGATTTCTCCCATCACGGAACCGATCTTGACCATCACTTGGTACTGTCCTTCGTACAATCTGGCAAAATAACAGAAACAAATCTTTTACTAACGGGAAATTAAAAAAAAACAAAGTGGGAAAACCCCATCGAAAATCTCAACCTTTTGTAATTATTCATTTGGCTCAATTTTTCCTCCAGCTGTCGCTCCAACAAGACCACTCTTCCTTCCGCTTTCAGCGCTCGTTCCTTCCACGAGACAGATTTTTCATCCGCTTCCTTTAGCTCTGCGATTAAACAAAGGAACAGTTTATCCAACATGTTGCTTGTGTTCCCATCTAGAAAGGACACAACCGGTGTACTTACTCGTCTCGAGCAAAGGGACGCACTTCTTCGTCACGTAATGCAACATCTTCCGGTGGCGTTGAACAGCTATTTCGATTTGCTTACATTCTTTTTCCGCCTCTGCCATCATTTTTTGCTGCTAAATTGAAAGCAAATTGTGCAAAACAAAGATTGATTTGCTCTGGCAGCTAAACGTTCGGTTCAATCTCAGCACAGTGTGTGGGTATCTGCGACTTGACGAACCGGTTCACAGCCGCATTGAAACGGTTGATTCGGATGGTTCTAGTTTGGCATTTCTGGCTTTCTCGCTTTTATTTCCTTTCAAACATATACTATTAAAACTACAATTTCTGTAATGAATTTATCCTTCTGATAAGATTTTACACAATCAGGTTATTTTGTAGTTAAATAAATAAGAATTCCTTTACATCGTTTTACCCTGTACCGGTTTGATTTCTAGCATTCATCCTCACAATGTAAACGCACCATGACAGCCAGCTGTCACAACAAACATGGCCATTCAGCGAAACGCACAGAAGGACGGATAAATATTCTTAAAATTTGCTTTTAAAATGTGTTACGTGTTTCTAGCCGGCAGGAAGGAAGATTTTAGTGTTCATTCCAGTGAGAAGTATTGCAGCAAGAAGGCCTAGACAACTGAAGCATCGAAAATCGTCCGTAACGCAACGAGAAACTAGCCGTATTTTACCGACATCATCGATATCACTGGAGCGCGGCGCTAACACGGTGGCAGACAGACAGTACGAGCAGAAGCAAAAAAGAAAATTGTCCTGTTTTATGCACGGAAAATCGCGACCCACCAGCAGTCAATGGTGAAGCGGATCGTTTTTATTTGCACGAAACTTTCTCCAATTCCCTCGCTGCATCACGGCTGTCGTTTACTGGCCTGGCAGAGCAAAAGATAGGCAGAGCCCCGTTTGTTTACGTGCGTGCTTGCTAATGTGTCTGGCGGGTAGCGGTGGTGGATGGTTCACTGTCTGGTGGTAAAGTAGACGGGCAATCAGCGAAGAATGCAGTCGCCATCCCTGGAGGTTAGCTGCACTCAGAGCCAACGATAATCAAGTGATCTGCGTACGTTTTCATTCGCAATGTGCAACGCTCGAAGATAGTCCGGACGCGCTTACGAATGGAGCAGATATAAATTATTGCCAACAAGGGAGTGTGTGGTTTGAAGTAGCACGATTACAACAACAAAAATACCGTTCCGTATTGAAGCAAACAAGCAGCAAACAATAGTATTTTATTCTGTCCGTTCGTCCACATCATGCTAGTAAGCATTTGATTGTAACCGACTGAACGTGAAAAATCATCATCATCGTACCGGTTTGAGCCTCATATTAATGCACTATCATGGATAACAGTGAAGCGACAGGCAGCACCAAAGTAGTACGCAAAGGTAAGTGAAAGTTACATTTTTGTGATATTTATTGTCCTGCTCTTTTCAAGAAACCTTGATCACTACATCCCCTTTTGCGGAAAGTGCTAAAATTGGGGTCAGCGGATTGTGTTAATTGCACGCTTCCCTGCGCTGAAACACCATTGGACAGTTTGAAGAGAAGCAATACAAAAGGCAAGAATAATTGATGATCGTATGTGATGCTGGTACAAATTAGACACGTGGCAAAACGGGGAAAAGGTTCAAACCACCCATAACCTTGGCTAAAAGAAAGCTTATCGCCAGTAGAATCCATTCGTGTGGATACTCCACGTTCATCGTACTGTGCTGCGTACTGTGCACAGATTACGAGAACGAATGTACTGGAATGATGCAAACCGGTGCTCGCTTAGTGCGCACTCCAGTTTCCAGCTCACTGATAAGCTGAAATCATAAATTACATCCACTTATGAAGTAAGTGTCCCCCTGAACGTCCCCCACAACAACACCGAGACCGAGTGTGCCTTTTCCGTGCAGATTTGTAACCGACGTTGTTATCGCTCCAGGTTGGTTATCTTGCCCAAGTTCTACGCCGACACTCAAATGGGGAACAGTGAGTTTTGCAAACTCCATGGGAAGGTTATTCAATTGAACGCAGGACCCCTGCGAGAAAAGCCCTTGAGAAAATCGCTGCCCATTTCGAGTAGATGATCGCTGTAGAGCTGCGCTAGCTTCAAGTGGTAGTAGTCGTACAGACCTCGATAGGTATTGATGCATTAGAAATAATTATCATTCCTCTCGCTTTTGTTTCAATCGTCAACGTTTTTTTCAACGATGGTTTTCTTATCGATTATCAATCGACGTGAGTTTATTAATTTGCGCCGATCTAATGAGTGTAGATCGTTCTCCATTCGTGGGAAGGAAATAAAAGGTGCAATAAACGTTGCTTTTTGATAATGAAGCAAAGATTATTATTTATCAAAAAAGGGTGAATAATTTATTGTGCGATTTATTGGCCTATACCTGGCGAATTGTGCGTGCAAACCCAACGGATTCTTTGTAGTTTGTAACAATAAAGACGGTTATTACTCCATTTATTAATACGTACACTATTTTCCTACAGTTTTTAATTTTTTGTGATATAGAATATATATAAACCAAGCAGAATATTCTCATTCTCAGCTCAGCTATACATAAAGGGCTAGAAAATCATAAAGCAAATGCCATAGTCATAAAAAAAATTTAATTAATGTTTATGGTTGCTTTAAAATAGGTAAAAGATTGTATTTTTTGCTGAACAATTGCGTTACATTGAAAATACGGCGTCCAGCCGTCATACTGGAAATTAAATAAAAATAAAATAATTGCGTTACATCCAGTCACGAGATCGAGTCTGATGTGCTTGACCGTCTGGTTGTTTGCCAATTATCGATTTGCATGTTGGTGCTCGGTTAATCATACATGGACAACTGACCTTGGTCCGTTCGGTGTAGGTTTTTACTAGATTTTTAACAGGTGTTGATGAGTCATTTTTTTAGTATCTGGTCGGGTGAGGTGTACGATTCACCGTTATCAACTAGCGTTTCCTTCCGGTGTATTAGTTATAATACCCAAACAAGAAAACATGGGGCTATCTCAGCATTAGTGTGACAGTTTTAAGGTTAAAGCGTAGTTGAAGTTGTACTCTAATTCAAGTCACCGACGCCAGAAAGGATAAACAAGAACTCCTAATGAATCTTTGAATCTTTTTTGTAATCCCAAATACGTTTGAGTTAAAGCAAATCCTTAAAAAGTATTAAATAAGCTTATTTAAATGCATACCATACAGTGTCCGTCATCTTCACGTCATCTTAGACCTTCAACGTCTTGTCTATCCTTTGCAGTATTGTCCGTTGTCATGTCCACAACAAAGGCAGACTACAAAGGCCTAGGGAATCTCCTCGGCTACAAATATTAAGTTCAAAGAAATCACAGCCTTTATCAAAACTCGATGAAGAATAATTATTAGTGTATTTGCATTGTTTTGTTCTAAAAATTACTTATAAAACTAGCATTTTCAAGCATAAAACCATTTCTAGAAAAATCCTATTATAATCCCGCTACTGCACTAAAGACTACACAAAATCTCTGTACAGTGGCGCCACCTAGACGACCAATTCGCCTTGTAATACAAGAACATTTATATCATCATACATCTATATCACTATCCATGACAATAAGTTACATTTTCAATTGTATGGGAAAAGAGACGTTCCTTTGGCCTTTCCGACGAACCGCTATGCATCCGATCCCTGACCCTACTTAACTAGTCGGAATGGCAACACTTAATCTAATGTGGCAACCTTCCATTCGAGAGAATGGGTCTCGTTAATGACATTAGATCACTTTTAAACGTTGGAAGAGCTTCTCCAACAGTATAGAGAGGTGATCGTGAAGTTGCTATGCCACACTAACTGCCAACTAACACCGCGACGCCAAGGAATATCTCTCTTAAAGATTTTAGGACGTAATAGTCCCACAGTACCCAGGGGAAAAGCCTCCGGTATCTGATCTTAATGTCTTAATTAGAATGAAAGGTAGCCGCATATTAAATTGCAAATATGTTTAATTATTGTTCTTGATGTGAGCTAGTGCTACACACAACTGGATGAATATGTAAAATTTTTGAATTTAACTCAACATCATAATGTCGTACAACAAGTTCAAACGATATGATTGAATCGATGGGTCGATTTTTGTCCAGTGTGCACACAAGCGTGTTCATGCCAACTGTGTTTACTTGAATGAATACTGCGACGTTTGAATGAATACGGTTGCCCTCGGCTTGCTCTCCTCTGTGTCTGCGCACGTACAACGTGCGCGGGTACGTAATCTCTGCATTTCGCTTCGCGTTGTCCAAACCGTGCTCTATCATCGGCTCTTTGGAGCGGCGCGCGCGAACCCGCTCGGGAGAAAATCTGATAATCGGTGCGCAGCCAACAAACGCGAAGCCGCGCACAACTGCTAAAGCGACACGGAGCGACGAGTGTGTGTTTCAGTTTCTATTGACAACTGGATCCTCGCGGTCGAACAACATTTTTCGTTGCGCTGTCGTTGCGCGTGTGTGAACGTGTCGCAGAAACTGGCCTCTATTGCGGATGCGGATTAGAGAAAAGATCGTATGATCTTCACAGTTTGAATTTGCATAGGCTGGTAGCAGCTCTGGAGGAGAGAGAGAGAGAGCGAGCTTGTGTGTTTTACCGCGTGCGTACAGTTATAGTTTGTGAATGAAACACGTGAATTTTTGGTGAAGTTAAATCGTTCGAGAAGTGTGCGTGTTTGTTTGGGCGGAAAGTGGCCAGAAGAAGCGAGAAAAGAGTGGTTGGTTGGTGATCTGTCCTAGACGCCACCGTTTTTCGCTCGAGGTCATACCTCCCGGCAGTGTATTTGCAAACGCGGGAGCCGTGGTGCTGTAGTTCGTGCTTTGCAGGATTTTTTCGCAGTTTCACCGTAGGTGTCAATCAAGCAGATCAATTGATGATGTCCGGTCGTGTCTTGTCGTCCGAGTGTCTTTGGGATGTGTGATAGCAACAGCAGCAGCAGCAGCAGAAACCAAGAACAAAATGAACTTCAAGAAATTGGTCTATAGTAGAGAGGCATTGGGTAAAAATAAGTAACCGGGGAGTGATTTGCAAGAAAGCTTCTAACTTTCGTTGCTATGCAACCAATCATCAAGAGGTACACCCCATGAGTTGCCACCCCATTTCTGCCAACGGTGTGTGTTTTTCATTGATGTTTAAATAATTATCAAGCGTGTGTGTGAGTGTGTGTTAACACTGGCCACGCTTTTCGACCATGTGTGTGCAAACAGCTTGGAATAACACGCACAGGTGGTAGAGACGGAGTAGGTAGGGGTGGAATCTGCACAACGGTGGCCACACGCAATGTTGCGATTCTCCTGATACCCGGCCGTCCATCTCGGGAGGAGCATTGTGTAACCGAATTTGGCGGTACTTTTTCTGCGAGCTCTCTCACCCTCCACGGCTTTCCACCGGTTGGCTTCCTCCATCGACGTACCATTAGTAATCGCTTGCGGAATGTTGGCTGTATGTGTGTAGTAGATGGTCATGACTTCAATTTTTGCTTCCTTGTTGTTATGTGTACCAGTTTGCGGGGAGAATGGAATAAGGGGAGGTAGTTTGGGTGGAGAAGGCGTGAATGCCACCTTCAGATAGCGCAGGTGTACCCGATACACAGATGTACATCAAATTTCTCTTACGAATGTCTTTGCCACAAACGGAGGATTTCTCTTCACATTTGCCAGTGTTTTGGGTTTTTGATAAGTGAACCTCCGATCCCACGATCGACCATTTTGTTTGATGTTGCAGAGACGTAATGAACACCGCCCGTCCGTGCACTTTCGCTCTTCAAAGGCCACAACATACGAGTGCGTTGCGTACGTACACGTGCTTGTGTGCGTGTGTGGCCACGAACTGGAGCGTTAAATGGACGCGAATGTTCCAAAAGCCTTGTCCGAAAGTTGGTTGGCGGTGCTGTAATACGGCAGGGGCCATCTTGAACGACTCCCTCTAAGCCACAGGTAGTTTTGCATGCGATAACAGAGAGAGAGACACACACACACACACGATCGCCAAATTGCCGGCGCGACATTCCAGGCCCGAGACACACCTTCGCCCATCGTGACGTTATGGAACCGCGCAATCCGCCGTAAGAAGGGGAGTTTTGTAGGTCAGCACGCAAAAATCCGTCATCAGACGACATCATCGATCGTGGCGTGTATCGTTGCCGGACTTGCCACGGAACCGGAAGTGTGTTGCAGTTTGTTGGTGGCCATTTTTGTTACGATCGCGCTTGTATCCACCGTGTGATCGCGTGCCCTGACACGCGTACGCACGCACACACGATGGTCGTCAATGTCGCGTGTCATGAGATTGGTGCAAAGTTCAGTTCATTACTCTAGTTTTTTTTTTTTCTTTCCGATGATCTCTCCTCGAGTAGTTGGCTTGCCTTGGCCCGGCTGGACGTAACAAGCGGACAGAAAAATGACTAGCGATCGATGTGTTGCTTTATGTTTTAAATGGCGTGATCTTCAACATCTTATCGATGGTGCAGAACAGGATGTGTGCTTTGTGTGGTGGTCGCGTGTCCGGTAGCGATCGTCCGAACAGCGATCATCATCACAGATATTTCCGTCATATTGGATATTTTTTTTATGGACAAGATGTTGTGTTGAAAGAAAGAGCGAGAGAGGCGGGGATTTGTTTTGATTTTGTTTGCTGATGTTGGTGAAACGATCGTTAAGCAAAACCGGATTTCAGAGGGTTGAGTGCTTTGTTGATATCGGAATACGCGAATTCTTGCTTCCACATTCTTTGCCAGCTTTGAGGACGCTTCCTAGTCTATAGGGTCGATAATCTCTCAGTAGTAAGCGTTCATTTATTCTATTCTGGGGACATTTTTTATCACGTTTTAAAAATAGGGTTTAAAACATATTTGTTGTAGTCAAGAATGCTAAATATTGGTAAAATTCCGTTGGTGATCGTAGAAAAAATGAAAGAATAATCAAAAGACGATCAAAAGATCTTCACGTTTCACAAACACAAGTGTTTTTATCGTTACACAAAGTTGAAGTTATTAGGTCAATTACTAGGTATAGGTTTCCTAAGTAGCATTAACAAAGTCCTCCGGCAATGTTTTAGTCCTCTGTTGTTACAAAACCCTTGATCTTGTCGGAGATTTGCAAACTTCTTGGCCTTGTTTATGGTCCAGCAATAATGCTCCCTCGAGTAGTTAGCCCCCTCTCATGTCTTGTTTCCCTCCAGGAAGTATATCTGCCCTGCCTCGGTCAAAACCCAAAGCATCCCCCTTTGCAAACGCTACACTAGATAAGATTAAAACGATACGCAATACGATACGTATGTTCGTGTGTGTCCTCACAAACATCAATTACGAGGTAGTTGTATTTTGTTTGTTTTTTTCCAAAGATTTATCGGCCAACGGTCAAGTAGAACCGGTGCGGTAGATACTACGCCTTTGGTGAAGGTGTGTGCTGTATGCTACCTACCCACCCTGAAACTCCTTTTTCTTATGCGCTGTTTCGCCAATAAAACACTCATCATCATCATCGGTGCTGGATGTTGTGGTGTTGTGAATCGCATGAAGATCGCGCCAGTCAAAACATTATTGTCGGTAAACAAGGGTCGATTAGTTTTTGGCATATTGGCTTCTAGACTTGTGTAAGAAGCAAAAAGACAAACCAACACATCGGCACGGTTTCGTCCGATAGACGCTTCTAGTTGCTGGTAGCCGAGCATATGATGGAGTGGACCTGTCTTTTTTTGGCTGCTCATATCGCACAACCGGCACACAACATGTGCCAATTCATGCCGATTCCGACACAATCCCCCAGAGCAACGAAGGAAGCAAAACGAAAAAGCTTCTTGCGAAGGTTATCATCATCAAGCCAAGCACAGGAGCACTGTAACGAGTACATGCACAACACCAGGCAATACGAAAACGGCAGACGCGGTTGAATGTGTGTGCAAATCGCGCCATCTTCTCTTTCGCCAGGTTGGTAGGCTTATTATTGATGCGTTTCGGTCGGGGGCCAGTTAGTGAGGGTCTCTCTCCAGATTTCGCGCACTGTGTACTGTTTGCAATCGTTACTGCCTCCCAGCCCTTATTGCTCGATTGGTGGATTATAATTCCATGTTTTTCTTACCTAGCCGCTGATCGTTTTGGGTTCGGAGGCCGAAGTGGACTGGAAAGTTCCGCACACAATAATGATGATGGTGGTTGTGGGGAGAAAGCTTGATTCTATAATTACGGCCAGATCGTAACAAGATGATGCAGATTTTGCGGCATTAGAGCCAAGCCAAGACAGTTAAAAGTTTGATTGTAACGCTTAGTAACGCTTCGATAAACTCAAGTAAGCTAAGGATACAAGGAAAACTAAGCGAAAATTAAGATTTTCAACATTTACAGTAGCAAAAAAAAGGAAATATGAAGTTTTAATTATTTGTTTTAGGTTTTGTCTCTGTTCTGACAAATATAACCCAATATAACATCTACTGATAGCCGATCAAATGTACGACACTCTCACACATTTCCATGCGTATGCGTGACCTTATTTAATCGGTGCGCTATGGGTGACAGAAAGCTCAGAATATTGACGACGACGAGGACGAGCTTGCTCTAGCCTGTCACCGTCTATCGGGGGTGCTCATACGTTACTTAAGCACACACTCACCTCCGAACTGAACTCCAAACTAATTTCCATTTTGCCCGGCTGGTGGCACCCGTAGCTTGACCTCGCGCATTACAAAACTGGTCCCTGTATCGTCCAATGGCTGGCTTGGCCGTTGGAAACAAGGAGACAAGCAAACAAACTTTACCACAATGGTTCTATTAGTTTGGATTTGCAGAAGTTCACACATTGTACGGAAATAGACTCACTCTGCAGAACGGTGTTGTTTCCTGTTCACGTTCTCGAGCCCTCACGGTAGGCGATATCCCATCGCGCACGTATATCTTGTTCCGTAGTTAATTACCTTCACAGCTTTCATTAACTCGTTGTGCTGGTTGTGCGGCACGACAGACAAAAAAATTGTCCGACCACAACAACAACAACAACAAAGTTGCGTGTAGGGGGTAGGCGTCGATTTGCGTCATTTTTAGCCAGCAGCCATTTTTCCCGTGGCTCTCACTTACGTACGTGTTGTGCTGTGCCATATTATCGCAAAACCTACCATATCCGACATTCATAATTAACTCTTTGAAACGCTCTTTGATGTGGGGTGCAGGATCGCACAAAACCAAGCGACAATGAAACAAAACACACACAAAAAAACGACAACTTCCATCGGGAGTTGAAAAAGGAACGAAAAAAAAAACAATATAACTTCTATCGAGACTCGACGCGTTTTGATGGCGTCATGAGATCGGTTTTGTTTGTACCGTGGAACCGAAAATCAAACATGCTGTCCAGGTGGAGAGGATAATAGTAGTGCGTCATATATTTACTGGGATTTCAGCTGACAGGTGTGTAGAATGTGCTGGTGTTCTGCATAATCAGTGCTGAAGGTGGATGGATACCACAAGAGAAAGGAAGAGATCTTCCGACCACGATCACTGGTGATCAATCGGTTATTGAGCCTTTTTAAGTGTGATTGGTTGTGTGAACCAATACAAGACGAGTATTTGTTTGTTTAAATCGTTTATCAAATTTATTATCATTTATTTGAATACAAAGACATTGTTTACGGCTTGGAGTGCGTTCGAGCATTATCAAAAAACGTGTTTATTATTTTTTTATCAAATAGAATCTTAAACATGACGCTGAACTTTAGCCAGTACTACTAAGTCAACTACGTCAAGGAAGGAAGTCAAGAACAAAGTTAAGGAAGCTAGTAAAATGGCAAGCTAAGACCTCTTGTGATTGTAAGACCTCTTGAGGTTGTCATAAGGCATAGATACAGTGTTCAAATCGATCCATTTAAATTCCCTCAATGTTTTGAATAGCTCTAATTCTATGAAACTCCACAACTTGACGAGAAAGCCGATCAGACATCGTCTTTCTACAGTTAAACGTTTGAGATTTAAAACCCATGCGATGTAGTTGAATGTATGGTGCCTGAGGTACTAAACACACAATTTTATCTTTGACACAAACTTTCAATAATTGGCAAATCGTAGAAAGGAGAAGCTAGTACACTCTTCTTTTACTAGTTGTCGAAGAATAATTTCCTTTCTGCAGCTTGACTCAGCTTTACTGAGCCGACCTGCTGGTACGGAGGCTTTAATGTGAGAAGAGCACATCTTAAATTTGCCATTTAGGCATAACTTTAATCTGTCATGTTCGATTTCAAAGAAAACGTCTTCGAAAACTCCCTCCTTGTGTGTGTAGTACCATCAATATATTCTGTATTTCTGTATGTCTGTATTAATGTGTCAACAGTCTGAACTCTGTCATATTATTGGCAGCTCTGGTAATGGACAATAAAATGTTCCCATCATTGACGTCGCTACAACAATATCGAACCATAAACATTGATCTCTCTTGTACTGGCGATCAAAAATAGCCTCCAATTTGCGGGCTTTTTTGTTTGCTGCGTCGTCGTTTGTTGTTACTCCTTTCACACCTGTGCAAATGTGCTTTCCCAACCTTGACCAAATGGTTTTGCACACACCAACTGCTACTGCCGTCTTTCTTCTTTCGTTTTTGCACCCCCCCCCCCCCCGCCCCCCCCCCCCCTTATAAGCTCCCAATATGTTTTTTTTTCGCACTACTCATCACCCGATTCATCGCCGTCGTCTCGCCGTACGCGATGAAGTTGCTGAAACTCGTTAATTGCTAAATAATTCGTTTGCCGTTGACGTAACCTCCCGACTGTGTGTGTGTGTGATGATATGGTACTGCGGAGAAGATTGTACATTGACCCGTTGGTACATCTGAGTGCTGGGTTTGTTGTGGGCAAAGAAGCTGGGTGATGGATTTATCGTCCTGGCACCCATTAGCGCCTTATCGTACACTAATGGGAGGGAGAATGCTTTTTTTTTGCAAATCTGCTTCTTTGATAAGAGTGCAATCGGTGCTTTACAAATCTCATCAAACCCCATTGTGATAGCATTGATAAACAATTTTCTGCTTGCAATGCACATAATGTGGGGCCCCGTGTCATGTCAAGGACGATAAAAGTGAACCACGCCAATCGTTACGCGTTACGCGGCGTGGAATCATTTAACACGTACGGTCAGAATGGTGCACGCACCACAGGCCCCACAGGCCTAGTGTGAACCACTGCAAGCCTTGCTGTGGTGGATGTTAGTCGCCGCTTGTTGCCACACCATATCGCGAATGTTGTAGAATCGCATTCGGGGGGCGGGGGAAGTTAAGCAATCGATGCGTAAGGGGGCGCCATCTTTGTTCATTCGCAATTCCAATAACTGATACAACGCGTGTAGATAACGAAACTGAATCATGGTGTCTACTCCTTTGTGTGCGATAAGCTCTAAGGTTCAACTGTTCTGCTGTTGCTACTGCACCCAAAATCCCACCGGACATCGGGCAAGAATTCGATTGGCTTAATCCGACTTAACTCCTCTCCCATGAAGCTAACGCAAGCCTTACAACCAATCTCCACTTCACTTCACCAGGTGGCGCTGAACGCTTGCATCGAAAGGGGTATCCGTTTGCGTCAAGAGCGGGCCCTAGAACAATGGACACGGACGGACACACTGGACACGCTCGGTCCATCGCTCTCTAGTACCGTGACACGTTGGCTACTGTACGGTACCGTCGTGCCCTCCGTCCATTCGTCCATCAACCAGCACCGGCAATACTCCTCCGTACATTCCACCACATCACACAACCGGCACACGGTGCGCCGACTGCCCAGACGCAAAATGTCTTCGACGGAAAGCAGCGCTGGTGATGGTGGTGGTGGTGGTGGTGGCAGCAGCAGCAGCACCAGTAGTCCCAAAGTGCCCTCGCCCACCCGTCGAACGTGCGGGCGGCGTGCGCGAGAAATGCATCGTACGTCGACGGCCACCTCGTCGTACTCATCGGCCGGTTCCATTACCTCCATACTGTCCAGCCTGTCCTCGGTGAACAGTGCGGGCGGTGGCCATCAGCAACAACATTCCCAGCGTAAACAGCGTCGCTACAAGCGACGGACGGCCAAGACTGGAGCGGGTACGGCTGAAACCAAAGCTGGTGAGATCAGCAGGCGGCGCACACGAAAGGCAATGGCCACCAAATCGAACCCCGATACCCGGTGGACCGACGAGAGCCGGTCCGATTCTTCAGAACATTCCATTGAGGGACCAGTGTGTAAGCATCATCGTTCATCTATCTTTTTGGTTCTTTTGATTAGCTTTTGTTTGGGCGCATCAGTTGCGTTAGCTATTTTATTACTTCATTTTCTTTTAAACGCTTTGTTTCTTGTTATTCTTTTTATTGATTATTACTTTTTCTATTGACAACCTTACTTAAAAGGTAACTAGAAAATACAAAACTACCGCAAATGTAACCAATTTTTCTTAATTTCGACGCCTTTCGACAGAAATGCTTGACAATCGGCTAGGATCATGTCGATCACAAGAATCTTTAAAGATCGTCCTTCTGAGCATCGGTCAAACATTGTTTATGGCTTCCTTCTGAGGGTTTGGAATCGTGTAGAACGTTTCTCTTCAACTGATCCACTTTCTTCCATTAATATTTTCTCCAAAGAATTGGACGTATAGTATACTCACATAGACAAGTAGACGCTTGCCTCCTTCTTGGTAAATATTGAGAGACCCTCCCATTTGTCGCCGTGCTTGTTTGTCACCTTTTTCAAGATCAAAATCTTTTCTCACCAACGACAAATAAACGACTTCTGGCACTCTTACTGGGTCTTTTGCCTTCTGGACTCTACTGCTCAAACAGGGTCAAATTCTTGCATATAATATTGTCTATGTTGATCAGTTCTTTCTTCGCAGTATCGATGTCTTGTGTGACTTCTCCATGAAGTCACCGAGAAAACGATCTTCTTCTTCTTCTGCTTGTGTTGCACTTTACTATTGTCAAGATCGTGTTATTAGAAGGTTAGAATCTGTGTTTTTGTTTTATTCTGATTTCTAAACACATAGTTTCAAATGAAAAATTGCTCATAAAGCGTAGGGAATCTAGAATGTAGGAATCTTTGCTGAAATCGCTAAACTATCATCCTTAGATGATACCGCCCAGCAGCATCCCGACGGATCGCCTCGGCACTCACCTTTCATGTCTAATCAATCATAAATCAATCATCCTTCACACACTCCGGACTCCATTCACGTGTGTCCGGAAAGCCATCATCTTCAGTTCTTACTCAAGGGATACGTTCAGAACCCTGTCCTGACCACACACGGCTCGTGCCTTATGTTTGCTTTACCCGCTCGAACCCAAATGTTGTGTGATCGACGAAAAGGAGGCACGTGCAACGCCGCGGTAAACCGGTTCCGTGTTTGAATGTTTAGCAGATCACGCCCCTCTGTTTATGGCGTGTGGAACGGATGTCTTTTAAAGTCATGCCGCAAATCGTGTCGTGTATCGTGTCCAATCCACTTTCCATCTGCGACTAATCAGTGGCGATAAGAGTCAATACCCACCCATCCTTCGCTTGATACGCTTGATGCAACGGCAAAGTCCTTGATAATGACTTTTGAGAACATTCTCCGACGGATGCGATGGGACACGGCATTTTGGATTTTGGACCTTTCCTTACCCGTGTATTACGAGCGATGGAGGCAGCTCTGTCTCTCTGCCTGCCTTCTGCTGATAAGGGTGACGTTTCCAGTGCCCATTTGAAACAGCTACTGTCGATAACCTAATCAAGGATTCGAATCGAATCCGATGGTGGATCATGTACCAGCACCGGTTCGAACACGTGATCGTCCGAGCGCGGAGGTCAGCTGTGGTGGATGTTGATCAGCTGGTTTTTAGTTGAAAAAGAAACTGACCTTAACCGAATGATGCACCGTAGCGTAGCGAGAAGAAGAAGAGCAAATGCCGGGCCTATAATTCTTGTGGGGCAGCGCGATAAGTGCTTCCTAGGAATGTGTTTGTTGCTTAGTTTAAGCTTTTTTTTTGTTTCGCCGTTTGTTTATTTTTGGAATTTGGATTATAAATTAATGTGTTTTCTTTTGCATTCTCTTCTCTTTCGTCTCTCCGATTGTAGCGATGCCATGGTTCGGCATGGACATTGGCGGTACGTTGACGAAGTTGGTGTACTTTGAACCGAAAGACATCACGCCGGGCGAACTGGACCAGGAGGCACGCATTTTGCGCAACATTCGGCGTTACCTGACGAAAAATTCGGCCTACGGTAAGACCGGCCACCGGGACAGCCACCTGCAGATGGACGATGTGGTGATCCGGGGTCGTCGTGGGTCGCTCCACTTCATTCGCTTTCCGACGTCGGAAATGCTTAGCTTTCTGAAGCTTGCCAAATCGAAAGGCATGGCCCAGCTGGTAACGACCGTGTGCGCAACCGGGGGTGGTGCGTTCAAGTTCGAGGAAGACTTCCGGCTAAACGTCAACATGAAGCTGGCCAAATTTGATGAGCTGGATGCGCTGATCAAGGGCATTCTGTTTACCGAAACGCACAACAAATGTGAATGCTACTTTTGGGAAAATGCCAATGAAATTAGGTAAGTTTATACGTAGGGTGCTAGTGCTTGTGAATGTACTAATCGAAACCTGTCCTATCGTTTCTCTTCCGGTTCGTACCTGCAGTAGTACGAAGAAAAAGTTCGACTTTAGCCAACCGTACCCGTTTATACTGGTGAACGTCGGCTCGGGCGTATCGGTGCTGGCGGTGCGCGGCCCGGACAACTACAAGCGCATCTCCGGTACGAGCCTGGGCGGCGGAACATTCCTGGGCCTGTGCTGTCTGCTCACCGGCTGTGAAACATTCGAGGAAGCAATACAGTTAGCTACGAAGGGTGATCATAAGAAAGTAGATAAGTTAGTGAAAGACATTTACGGCGGTGACTACGAGCGGTTCGGGTTGCCCGGCGAGTTGGTCGCGTCCAGGTACGTGTGCGATGTTCGGAAGCTGTTTCCGTGTCCGATTGTAACTCTCGTTTTTCTGGTTTGTTTTCCATAGCTTCGGACAGATGCATCTGGAGGAACGAAGGCAGAGCGTTAGCAAGGAGGATTTGGCGCACGCTATTCTGGTGACGATCACCAACAACATCGGTTCGATCGCACGCATGTGTGCAAGTAATGAGAAGATCGAAAAGGTAAGACAAACTTTGGTGTGAGGATAAGAAGCGCCTATACCTAATGACATCTTTTGTGGCGTTTTTCTTCCCATCGCAGGTTGTATTTGTGGGTAACTTCCTGCGCGTGAATCCGATCTCGATGAAGCTGCTAGCGTACGCGATGGATTACTGGTCGAAGGGAACGCTGAAAGCCTTGTTCCTTGAGCACGAGGGCTACTTCGGTGCTGTCGGTTGCCTTTTGCAGTTCAACGGTGAGCTGCACGCACAAGTCGGTGATTTACTTACTTAGAGCATAGGTTAGCGGTAGCGTAAAAACGGTAACAACACAAACGAGAAGCCACCATCCATCATGCGACATGTATCCGGGATCCATTTCTCTATTGGTTTCAATTGGTGCGGCATAAGGCATAGCTTGTGCTTCGTTGGTTCGGTTTAATAGTTCTCGTAAGGTGTAAGAAGGTACGAACATTGGCTTGAGGCAACAAGAGACAGACCGGCATTGGATTGTAAGCTATAAACCCACCTCACAGGCTCATACGACGGAGAAGAGAGAGAGAGAGAGAGGAAAAAAAGAAAACCTGCACACGATTACTGTAAGCTTTTCTCAATCATATTGTCCTAGGCGATTATAGGAACGAATCTACACGGACGTTGAGGCATATAGTGTAAGAAAGCATTGCTACAATGCTGATAGCGTTTTAGGAATCAAAAATGATTAGAGAGAACAAGAAATTCAGCATCATATTTAAATGATGGACCTCCCCCTCGTTTAGCAACAAATTTATCCGTCAGTTTGTCCGTTAAAATGAGCTGTGAGAATAAGCGCGTGTGACTAAACACAAATATCATCAAAGAATCCCAACAGTAGCAAATGTTATTATTTTCTCTCTAACGTACGTGCGTTCTTCCGTTTATAATTGTTTAGGGGCATTAAGGACAAAAACACACACACATAATACAATCAACTTTTCCAAACACCGCGCCCCCCCCCCCCCCCCCATGACGATCTTTAGACGAACATGTCCCCAAATATTTACATCGAGTGAGATTCCTTTTTTGACACAGCGGGTAGCGAACCATCCTCCACACATGCTCATCATTAGGCAAGGTCGGAAATAGTGGTATTTGTTAGGTAGTGGTGGTAGTAGGAAAGCGAAAACTAGAGTATATATTGGCAAACTCGGGTGGAGATAAAACAAATAAGTGTAAACATGATAAGGAAACGCAACGATAGCTAGATTGATAGATGGGACAGGTGCTCATTGCAAAGAAACACACAGATACATGGACTCCCCCTGTGCTCTTGTGTATTTGTTTGAAGGTCTGTGGGGTTAATGTTATTGCTACTTTTATTATTAATATTATTATTATTATTTTATGTGTATGTTTAGTAGCTGTTGATGGAAAGCAAAATTTGGCGTCGCTATTAAGTTGAGTTCAAAACTCAGAAGGCCACCTTTAAAGACCATGCTTTCAGTAAAACGTGTAGAAACCGAACGCGAGAGTAAAACTTAAGGTTCTAGGATGTAATTCGATTTTTGATCTTTTCTCCTCAGACTGCTAAAGGGGGGCCGAACTGATAAAAGAGAAGAAAGCAGGTTCGGTGAGGTGTACTGCAGAAGAAGAAAATGTTACGAAAACACAAAAAGAAAAGCTAAAAATTGAACATATGGCCAATCAGATAGCTGCTGCTACTTTTACACACCAAAACAAAACTCAAAATCTTACAAAATAGAACGAAATAGAAAAGAAATGAAACGTATCAGACGACGGGGAAGGTGACTCCTCCGGCAGCTCAATCTTCACACAAAACACGCCTCAATACGCGCCTAAATTGTGCATCAGAGTTTGCCTCAAACAAACGACGAAGCACTATCGTAGACGTAAACAATGACATTTGCTCCGGCATCGATAGAAAAGCGTAAAAAGGAAAAAAAAAGGAAGCCAATGCACAACAGCAAAAGAACGCGTGTCGGGCGGCCGGTGTATCGAAATATTTGGAGTGAATTCAAAGCAAAAGACAGTTTTGATCGCGTTCGATCGAATTGCTAAGAAAATTTTCCACTATTGCTTTATACAGTTAATTAAAAACCAAATGAAATATATATACACAGCGCTGAGAAAAAAACGATTGTAACCGAATGCAAAAATGCGCCACATCCCGAAACATTTGCTGCAAGCTTAAGGTGCGTATTGATGGAAGGTATGTAAAACTAGTCAAAACAATGGGTTTAGCTTGTAGCTATGTATCCTTTTGGTTCGATTAACAACTTTAATTATTTATTTCAACGGTTTTTAGGGTTTTTTATTGGCATAGTTACTTCCGATGTTGCTATTATGAATGAGCTATTAACGTTTCACCATTTATTTTTTGCTGTTAGCTAATGGAACCACATTTTCATTTACAAAATGAATGGTATTTGGTTTGATAACCATTTTCATTACATTTTTCAGTTGCTGTTTAACTATTTTCATATTTAATTTTCTAATTGCAAATGAGTTGATGAACTTTTAAAACACATTTTTCCTTGTAGCTACTGGTATAGCATCCATGTTCCACTTTATTCATTATTTGTCCGTTTCATACTGTCAAATTGACATCCAATTACTTATTAATTGGTTAAGCATTTTAAGTCCTTGTTTCGTTTTGGTGAACTGGAAGAAAGATTCTCTATTTTCAATTTCCAAATCAATTGTTTTCATTTGTTTGGCGTGCATTAGCTTTTTTTTGCTAGTTATGAACTTATACTTTCCTGGTTTACGTTTACGCTTAGCAACATTTACATTTACATTCCATTAGAAACATTCACAAACGAGTTTACTAATTATTCCTATTAGATTTATATTTTCTTTCAGTGATACTGAAAGA